>JAQZBX010020782.1:0-32747 GCA_029593785.1 Cabassous unicinctus | reverse complement strand
AAAAAAAAAAAAAAAAACACAGGAAAAACAGGCTTCCGTCTCAGGCCACCAGGAACTGTCTCAGGCTGTCGGTGCTCATCAGTCAGTCACCCTGAAGCTTGCCCTCCACGGATAAGGTACCCACTTTTAGAGAATAAAATAAAGAATAAGAAAAACAAAATAATAAAAATAACAAATATAAAATAGCAGATTGAAAAACCTAAAACAAAAATAATCTCAGTCTATAATTTCCCTGTGACAAGGTGCCAGCTGGGTGCCTGACAACCCACTGGATTACTCTCTAGATCCTTTCACTTAAAAGGTACTGGGAACTGAACTAGACACCTAGTATATGTGAAGCAGGAGTTCTTCCACTGTGCTACACCCACTTCACAGGTTAGGTAGGCTTCTGGAAGTTTATCTGGCTCTCCCCACCCTCTTTTCCTTCAGGCAAGTTGGGCTTTTAATAGTTTGCGGCTATCTCTCCTGGCTTCCTTCTCTCCCAGGCTAGCTAGGTGCCAGTCCACTTACCCCCTCACTGACCCAGTTCCTCTCTCTCCCAGGGCAGGTGGGTGTGACAGCCTGTCTGATCAGATGCCCCTCCCCTCTCTTTTGGGCCACCTCAGAGCTGGCTGTGGTCTTTTTTGAGAGTCAAAGGGGCCTCAGTTGGCCTAACCCACCAAAGAGAAACCACTCTCCACCCTCCACCAGACCCTTCTTCCTCCCAGGGAGGAGGACCTTCTTTCCCCACTCAATTGGCTGCAGTGAGCCAGGGGTTTTACGGAGACTATTCACCTTGAGGGTGGGGTATATGTGCCATTCTCAGCCACAAGGGCAAGTAACTCACAGTTTTTTTTGGTCTCTTTGTCTCTCCATCTCTCTCCCTCCTGGATGATGTGCAACACTCTCCTGGTCTGCAGCTCCCCAAAGCAGCTCCCTCAGATAGCTTTTTGCCCTTCTTCTGTTGTTTTTGTGAGAGAGTTAAGCCCTGCCTACCTATTCCAATGCCATCTTCCCAGAAGTACCCTCTTAGGTGTTCTTATGGACTGTTGCTACTAGTAATTGATAAACATTTCTACCTGATACCTACAAAATGCCACATAACCCTTGAATATTTTCAAACATATGATTCTTACAGTTTGTGTGCAGGATAGAAAATGATATTTTATTTTTATTGTTCTTTCACTTGGACTTCTTTCCCAAGTTCTGACATCTTTTTACCTTAATGCTGAGATGGTCAAAGTCAGAGTGTAAATTTTCCAGAGAGTGGTCCATCTCAGCCTGAACCACTGAGGGAAACTTCTCCCAACCTACAGGTGAAGTGATTTTGATCGTTATCGTTAGGTGTTTCTAAGCACATCTTTGAATTTCCTAACCAACCCTGGGATTAGAATACAATGGAAAATATTTATTTTAATACCTACCTACTGTTTACTTTGTAGTTTAACACAGAATTGGCCTTTTCTATCTCCTGATTAGCTGCCAATAGAGGAATGATGGAATCATTCTGTGAGAGATGCAAGGTTTAAAGTTCAAGAAATTAGACAAAATTGTTTTAAGAATATACTATCTAGAGGCTTCTGCTTGGGTGTGTGTTTGGTATTGTTTATGAATTCCAAAAATAGATATTGGATTATGTTTGTAAAATGATCTGTTCCTCTGGGCATATTAGATTATATTAGATTCAGAGGTTTCACTTTTACTTTATTAAATCAAGATTAGGACTTTTATTTGATCACAGCATTAGGGCAACTGGGTTTGAGTCCCTGCCTACAGCTAGCTTACACTGTGGGCTATATAAATGGATGCTCAATCAAAGAAGGGAAGTAAACACACAGAGAAGAACACAGAGATGTTCTTGTTATCTCTGCAGAGGCAACTGTAACTCTTGAGACTGTGGAGGTGTGATTGTCCTCACACACCGCTAATGCAGGTCAGACACTGCCACAAGAAGCAGATTTTTTGCCATTGGAACATTTAAATTTAATGAGATGATTCAATTTTGTGGTTGAAAGTACTCTGATTTGTGTTTTCCTAATGAAATCTTTTACTGATGGAAGCCTCAAGGGAATAAAGTTTAGGATGGATAATGCCTTTTTCCTAGGAGAAATTCAAAATTTTCATTGTAAGTGGATTTGAAGAAACCTCTACTTGATTGATATGTTATCTATGCTCACCAGTCATCCTCAAAATTATTGCTACACATTAGAAAGATTGGTCTTGTCTATTAAATGAGCAAGACTCTATTTATATGGATGATTTGAAAGGGTAAAGAAGAATACCTCTAGATAAATAGCTGCATCATTAATACTTGAAGTTCCAAACAATAACAACTTAAATCTCTGTGTTTAGAAAGATATTATTATATGTATGAATGTAAATATTCCTAAGAGTAGTCAGTCACATTAAATGAGTCACATAATAAATTAAATAGTTTCTTTTACCTAACGTCTTCTGTGATAGTAAAGACCTATGAAAATGAGTTTGGCTATTAGGGGAGAGGGTGGAAAGAACAAGGAACTGAAGATGTGAATGAGAAGAAAAGCCACAGAAATAGGAGAGAAAGTTAAAATCAGATTTCCTGACTCAAGGTAGTCTCAGAAGGACAAATAAACCTGTCAACTTTGGTCACTAAATTTAGGATATTTTTTGATCAGCAAAAAGAGTAAAATGAGCCTTATTGCTGTTTAATGCCCTGCATTATATTGATATTACACAAACATTTTTCTTTGAAGCTCTTCTATAAGAGTTGGTTAGTGAAGTGTTTAATTCCATTTCCTCATCTTAGGCAGTCAAGATTTCCCTTTGGCTTTAAAACACATTTAGCTAATTAGATATCACCTAGATATTACTCACTTTTTACATCACTAACCTGTCTTTAAGGATTTTTTATTAGTGGCCATTTTTGCCTTTCTAGTGGGAATATACATGCTCATAGCTTTGATTTATTTATTCCAATCTATTGCACAAATTGAATTAGTTACTGTTGCTGGTAGTGGTTCTTGTAATACAAAATGTTAATGTTAAAGAGTTTTCTATAAAATGCATATGCGATAAAAATACTGAGGAATTCTGTAATGAGTTGGCTCTGATTTGGCCAACTTACTTACCCAAGAGCCAGCTGATGAAATGCAAACCATCCGTATCCTAATTTCAAAAGAGATATAAAAGGAAGATTGGTTTTTTTAAGAAAAAGTGATCAAGTGTTAGAATCAGCCTGAGTTCTCAACTTCCCCGGCAAAATTATTTCTTGATTCAACAGGAGGGGGTTGAAATGAAAGTCTTGATTCAACAGGACTTTCTTATGCCTGGAAGTGTCAATAGAGTTTGGAGTTATCAAGCTAAATAGATAAATAGAAATCCCATTTTTTAAAAAAAGTCCCCTAAGATAACATGATAACACATCAGCACAGTGACAGTACTAAAGAACTAAATTTCCATTTGAATTGCACGTGGTTTTCCAGATATCACAAAGGAGAAGGTAAAAATAAGCAAGACATTGTTTGTACATGGGGAAATGCTTCCACTCAGGGCCTCATGCTTCTCTTATCTATTCTTTAGGTGCTGTCCCATCTTCCCTCATTTGCAATATCTCTTCCTCTCCCATTGTACATACCCAAAGTCTCTTTGCTAAACCAAACCTCCACAGGAAGGGATCTAATTACACTAATTAATATCTTAATGAGAATTTAATTTAGTATATGATCACCACCTTATATCTTACCTTTAAATTGCAATAATAAAAAGTTTTTGCTAACAGCTGAAAAAACTCTTAGCATGAATACAGTGTAAACATAAAATCTGTTTACCTTCCAACACCAGCAATGAACACAACCTGTGATTTCCCACACATGCAGCTGCTTATCATCCCTTTATCTGGAATGACTTTCCTTTAATCCATTAATCAATCCAGCTCTAAATTATATCTCCTACAAAATTTTCCCTGACTGCAAATATTCTCAACTTACCTAGACTTCTTTCTAACCCATCACTTTCTACTCTGTCTCAAAATTAATTATGCTCATCTTATAACTCTCTAATAAACTATAAACTTCTTTTTTATATACCTTGCCTGTTTCTTATTCTCCGTATGACAACTTTAGCCAAGGTCTTTGTAAAGATTAACCAAATAATGTTTGCAGACCAAATATCAGGTATTGTAAAAAATCATTTTACTTTGACAAAAGAGAAGAAGTAGGGGAAGCAGATGTGGCTCAAGCAGTTGGGTACCCGCCTACCACATAGGAGGTCATGGGTTTGGTTCTCAGTGCCTCCTAAAGAAGACGAGCAGCACAGCAAGCTGACGTGATGGCCTGGTGCAGTGAGCTGGTGCAACAAGATGATGCAAAAAGATGACACAACGAGATGATGCAACAAGGAGACATAATGAGGAAACACAAAGAGAGACACAATAAGCGGGGAGCAGAGGTGGCTCAAGCAATTGGGTGCCTCTCTCCCATATGGAAGTTTCCAAGTTTGGTTCCTGGTGCCTCCTAAAAAAAAAGAAGATGAGCAGAAGCAGAGAGCACACAACAAACAGAAACAGAGAGCAGACAGTGAGCGCAAAACAATGGGGGGGAGGGGAATAAATAAATTAATTAAATCTAAAAAAAAAGAGAAGTACTGGCTTACTTATATTTAGAGGTGGTCTGTCATTTTCAGCTGTGTGATCTGGAACATGTCATTTAACCTCTCTAAAGTTTTTTTGTGTTGTTTTTTTTTTTTATGTCAAGGTTATAAGTTACTCTGTTAACACAAGATATTGAACTACAATAACAATAAATCAGCTTTGGTCCATGGTTACCCTCCCCCTTATTTTTGTTCATTCCTCAATCTTGAGGGATTTGGGATCACGTCTGTTCTGACTGCTTCAGGCTGAGAGGAGACTTAGATATTATATTATTGGGCAGAGGAAAGGAATTTTTTTATTGCAGTTGGAGATACCCATTGTTTTTGGAATGGGACTTGTCCATCATCATTATTTTGTTAGTTGTACAGGGCAAGTCTGAAGAACTGGAGAGTAGGAGTTGGCCACAACTCTGCTGGGGTTCAGGGCTAAACTGGCATATTAACAATCCAAAGAATTAAATCTCTGAGAAGTAAATTTAACAGGTACATTGAAAATTATAGATTCACATAAAAGGAGTAGAAGAATCATGATTAAGGGGATTACAAATGAGTAAACTATATTATTCTGGGGAAATAGATTTTCATATAATTCCCAACTGGGCCCACTGAGGGAGTGCTGATTTCATGTAGTTGTGTGTCTTGCCTATGGTGTCTGGACTTCCCTAGAACCCTTAGGAGCACTTTTGTGTGAGGCTTTGTTTACTGTGGCAATTTGTGAAATATACCTGAGACCTGCATAAGTTGTAACCCACAGAATGACATGCCAACTCACTTTGAAATCTCTTAGTCATAAAATCACCGTTTTATTTAATATTTCTCCTTTTTGTTCAAGGTCTTTTTCCAAATGCATCACTGATTAGTGCTTGGTAAAAATCCCTCTGTGCCAGGGAGGCTCATCCCTGGAAGTCATGACCCACATCGGGTGGAAGATTGTGAATTAATTTGCAGAGTTTTGCTTAGAAAGAGACCACATTTGAGTGACAAGGAGGTTCTCAGGAAGTAACTCTTAGGCATTAATAATAATTAGGGTTAGTTTCATTATTACAGGAATAAGGTTCATAAGTGTAAGCATTAAAATCAAAACCTAGGCATATTGGCCTGTTTGTTTTTTTTTTGTTTTGTTTTTTTGTTTTTTGTTTTTTTTAAATTAGGTAAGGCTTATGTATACCAGAATTTTTTGCCAACTTATTTGAGAAAGTAGAAAGTAGCAGGACTTCCCCAGGATGGAAATTTAATATTTAGTTAGCTACTGTGTGGGCCTCTATCTATCCAGAAACCATCCATACAGCAACAAGAATACATTTATATCCCTTAGAAGTATGCTTTAGGTGCACTTTTCCCCATATACCACCCCACTATCAACACCCTGTTGATATAGTGATATAACTTTGTCTTAACTCCTGAAAGAAATTTCTTGTATTTGTATTATTGACCACAGTCTTCAGCCAAATCAGAGTCCACTGTGTTATACAATCCTCTGTGTTATCCTCTAGCTTTCCTCTGAGCAACATGTATGACCCAAAACATCCTCTTTCAACCATGGTTACAGACACACTTCAGCACTGTCAATTACACTCACGTCGCTGCACCACCATCACCTCCATCCATTTGCAAGTCATTAAAATCAACCTAATTATAATTTCTGCACAGGTTAAGCATCAACTCACCATTCTTTACTCCCTCCTCTTTTCTATCTCCTGGTAACCTATCTTCCAGACTCTAGCTAGATGAGTCTGCTCATTATACTTAGTTCATATCACTGAGATAATGCAATAGTTGTCCTTTTGTGTTTGACTTATTTCACCCAACATAAGGTTCTCAAAGTTCATCCATGTTATTGCATATGTTAGCACTTCATTCCTTCTTACAGCTGAATAATATCCCATTGTATATATTTAACACAATTTATTTATCCATTCTTCTGTTTATGGACACTTGGGTTGCTTCCATCTTTCGGCAATTGTGAATAATGCCACTATGAACATTGGTGTGCATATATCTGTTCGTGTTCCTGTTTTCAATTCTTCTGGGTATACACCTAGTAGCAGGATTGCTAGATCATATGGCAATTCTATGATTAACTTCCTGAGGATCCACAAAACTATCCTCCACAGTGGGTTGCACCAATCTACATTCCCACTAGCAGTGAACAAGTGTCCCTATTTCTCCACATTCTCTCCAATACTTGTAGTTTTCTGTTTCTTTAATAGCAGCCAGTCTAATCAGTGTGAAATGATATCTCACTGTAACTTTGACTTGCATTTCCCTAATAGCTAGTCATATTGAGCATCTTTTCATGTGCTTCTTTTCATTCGTATTTCCTCTTTGGAAAAAAGTCTGTTCAAGACTTTTACCCACTTTCAATTGGGTTGTTTTTTTCTTATTGAGTTGTAGGATTTCTTTTTATATGCTGGCTATTAGACCATTATTGGGTATGTGGTTTCCAAATATTTACTCCCATTGAGTAAGCTGTCTTTTCATTTTCTTGACAAATTCCTTTGAAACAAAAAGTTATTAGCTTTGAGGAGGTCCCATTTATGTATTTCTTCTTTTGTTGCTTGCACTCTGGGTGTAAAGTTTATGAAACCATTACATACTACCAGATCTTGGAGATGTTTCCCTACATTATCTTCCAGAAGTTTTATGGTCCTGGCTCATATATTTAGGTCTTCGATCCATTTTGAGTTACTTTTTATATAGGGAATGAGATAGGGATCCTCTTTCATTCTTTTGGATATGGATATCCAGTTCTCCCACCATTTGTTGAAGAGACTATTCTGTCCCCGTTGAGTGGACTTAGTGGCCTTTTCAAATACCAGTTAGCTGTAAATGTATGAGTCTATTTCTGAACTCTCAATTTGATTCCTTTGGTCAATATGTCTATCCTTGTGCCGATACCATGCAGTTTTGACAACTGTAGCTTTGTAATATGCTTTAAAGTCAGGAAGTGTGAGTCCTCCCACTTCATTCTTCTTTTTAAAGATGTTTCTGGCTACTCAGGGCCCCATACTCTGCCACATAAGTTTGATAATTGGTTTTTCTATTTCTGCAAAAAGTGCTGTTGGACTTTTTTGAGATTGTGTTGAATCTGTAAATCAATTTGGGTATTGATGTTCTAATGATATTTAGTCTTCCAATCAATGATATGGAATGTCCTTCCATCTATTTAGGTCTTCTTTGGTTTCTTTTAGCATGTTATGTAGTTTTCTGAATACAAGTCCTTTGCATTCTTAGTTAAATTTATTTCTAAACTTTTGATTCTTATAATTACTAATTTCATCCTCAGATTGCTCATTCCTAGTGTATAGAAACACTTCTGATTTTATACCCCACCATTTTGCTGAACTCACTTATTAGCTTTAGTAGCTTTGTTGTTGATTTTTCAGGACTTTCTATATATAGGATCATGTCATCTGAAAATGGTGAAAGTTTTATTTCTTTCTTTCCAATTTGGATGCCTTTTATTTCTTTTTCTTGCTGAACTGCTCTAGCAAAAACTTCTAACACAATGGTGAATAAGAGTGGTGACAGTGGGCATACTTATCTTGTTCCACATCTTAGAGGGAAGGCTGTTAGCCTTTCATCATTGAGTATGATGTTAACGGTGGGTTTGTCATATATGAGGAAGTTTCCTTCTGTTCATATCTTTTGATGTGATTTTACCAAGAAAGGATGCTGAATTTTTATGAATGCCTTTTGTGCATCAGTAAGAGATGATGATGTAATTTTTCTCCATCATTCTGTTAATGTTGTGCATTATATTAATTGATTTTCTTATGTTGAAGCATCCTTGCATACCTGGGATAAAACCCACTTGATCATGGTGTATACTTTGTTTAATGTGTTGATGAATTTTATTTGCAAGTATTTTATTAAGGATTTTTGCATCTAAGTTCATTAGAGAGATTGGTGTGTAAATTTCTTTTCCTGTAGCCTCTTTATGTGGCTTTGGTATTAGAGTGATGTTGGCTTCATAGAATGAGTCAGGCAATGTTCCCTCTTCTTCAAGTTTTTGGAAAAGCTTGAGTAGGATTGGCATTAGTTTTTTTTTAGAATTATTGGTAGAATTCACCTGTGAAGCTATCTGGTCCTGAGCTTTTCTTTGTTGGGAGGTTTTTGATGATTGATTTAATCTCATTACTTGTGATTGGTCTGTTGAGGTCTTCTGTTTTTTCCTTTTGACAGTGTAGGTTGTGTGTTTCTAGAAAGTTATCCATTTCATCTAAGTTGTCTAACTTGTTGGTATGCAATTTTTCATAGTATCCTCTTATGATCAATTTTATTTCTGTGGGGTCAGCAGTGATGTTCCTTCTCTCATTTTATATTTTATTTATTTTCATCTCCTCTCTTTTTTCTTTGTTGGTCTCGCTAAGCATTTGTCAATTTTATTAATCTTCTCAAAGAACCAGATTTCTGTTTTGTTAATTATCTCTATTGCTTTTTAATCTCAATTTCATTTAATTCTGCCCTAATCTTTGTTATTTTTTTTCCTCCTGCATGCTTTGGGATTAGTTTGTTGTTCTTTTTATAGTTCCTCCAGATGTGCAGTGATGTCTTTGATTTTTAGCTCTTTCTTCTTTTTTAATGTAGGCATTTAGAGCTATAAATTTCCTTCTCAGCCTTTTCTTCATCCCATAAGTTTTGATATGCTGTGTTCTCATTTTCATTTGCCTCGAAATATTTACTGATTTCTCTCTTGACCCACTGATTGTTTAAGAGTGTGTTGTTTAACTCCCATATATTTGTGAATTTTCAGTTCTCCACCCATTATTGATTTCCAGCTTCATTCCATTGTGGTCAGAGAAAGTGCTTTGTATAGGTTCGAACTTTCTAAATTCATTGAGACTTGTTCTATAACCTAAAATGTAGTTTATCCTGGAGAAAGATCCATGATTGCTCAAGAACAATGTATATCATGCTGTTTTGGGGTGCAATGTTCTGTACATGTCTGTTAGGTCTAGTTCCTTTAACACATTATTCAAGATCCCTGGATCTCTGTTTCTTTATTGATCCTCTGACTCAATGTTCTGTCTATTGCTGAGAGTAGGGTATTGAAGTGCCCCACCATGATTGTAGAGACATCTATTTCTCCTCTCAGTTTTTCCAGTATTTGCTTCATATAATTTGAGGCATAAATATTATTTATGGAGAAGTGCATAATATTATTTATTGGAGAAGTGCATAAATATTTATGATTGTTCTTTCTTCTTGGTAGACTATCCCTTTTATCAATATAAATTTCCTTCTTTGTCTCTTACAATGGTTTTGCATTTAAAGTCTATTTTGTCTGATATTTTTATAGCTACCCCAGCTCATTTTTGGTTACTGTTTGCATGGGAAATGGTATTCCAACCTTTCATTTGCAACCTATTTGTGTCCTTGGATCTAAGGTAAGTTTCTTGTAGACAGCATATAGATGGATCATATTTTTTTAATCCATTCTGCCAATCTGTGTCTCTTAATTGGGGAGTTTAATACCTTAACATTCAATGTTATTACTCTAAAGGCAGCTCTTACTTCAAACACCTTATGTTTTTTAGGCTTACATATGTCACATCTTATATTTGTTTCTCTTTTTACCCTTACAAATAATCTTCCTTTCTATATTCTCCTTCAAACCTCTCTATTCTGTCGTTTCCTTTTAACCTACAGCACTTCTTTAATATTTCTTGAAGGGAAGGACTCTTGTTGACAAATTCTCTCAACTTCTATTTATCAGTGAATATTTTAATCTCTCCCTCATTTCTGAAGGACAAGTTTGCTAGATACAGAATTCCTGGCTGGTAGTTTTTCTCTTTGAGCACTGTAACTATGTCATACCACTGCCTTCTTGCCTCCATGGTTTCAGATGAAAAATCAGCACTTAATCTTATTGAGCATTCCTTATATGTGATGGACCTTTTTTCTCTTGCTGCTTTCAGGATTCTCTGTTTATCTTTGGCATTTGACAGTCTGATTAGTGTGTGTCTCAGAGTAGATCTGTTAGGATATATTCTGTTCGGTGTATGCTATACTTCCTGGGCATGTACATCCATGTATCTCAAAAAAGTTGGGAAATTTTAGACCATTATTTAGACCATTTAGACCATTATTGGTATCTGCTGGGATACCAATAATGTGTATCATGAAACAGAAGTGTTTCATGATGTCATTCAATTCCCTGAGTCCCTGCTCAGTTTTTTCCCTTTTTTTCCCCTCTATCTGTTCTGTCTGTGCAATTTTGGAAGTTTTGTCTTCTAATTCACTAATTCATTCCTCTGCCTGGTCAAATCTACTGTTGTGTGAATCTAGTGCATTTTCAATTTCTTCTATTGTGCTTTCATTAACATAAGATCTATTATTTATATGTGTGTTTATAATTTCTTCTGTATGCTTACCTAGTGTCTTCTTAATATCCTTTATCTCTTCTTTAATCTCCTTGAATTGGTTTAGGAGATTTTTGTGGACAGCTTTGATCAATTGTTTCAACTTCTGCATCTGCTTGAGGTTTTTAGTTTGTTCCTTTGAGTGAGCCATATTTTCCTGTTTCTTAGTATAGCTTGTAATTTTTTGCTGATGTCTAGACATCAGTTTATCCTGATGGGTTTACTTTGTTGGTCAGTTTATCTTTCTTGACTAGGGTTTTATTTTTTGTTTGGCTTTGTGTTAAGGCTCTTCTCTGACATTTGGTCCCACTTACACTAAGTCTTAAGAATGGCCCATGTTTTAGAATAAAGAAAAGAAAAAGGAGAGAAAAAAGGAAAAGAAAAAAGAAAAGAAGAAAAAGAGGAAATGGAAGAAAAAAAAGTAAAGGAGAAAAGATAGGGGGAAAAAATGAGCCTCCCTCTTAGGCCACCAGCATCCAGCTAGGTCCCTTCTCACCAATGTCACAGTCTGATCACCCTGCCCCTGTCACTTCCCCGATGACTGGCAAGCCTATTTGTCTTCCTGCTGCTTCTGGAAGAGGAGTGCTTTTTGATGCTTTCCTACTCTGCCATCTTGGACCTCCCTCCTATAAATTTCTTGAAGTTATTATTATGCATACTTTTAAAATATTTCAGTGCTTAACAGAGTACCAAGCACATAGTAAGGACTCAAAAAATTCTTGTTAAGTAAAGGAATTAAAATGAATATTAATTTAATTGTACATGGTTAAGTTACATAGTATAGTTTCAAACAGTATTAGCTGATTCTTGGTATTTCTTGATCAAATGCAAAAATATTTATTTCATCTCTAACCCAGAGACAAAACTCTACTGGTTTTAGTTTAAATTAAAACTAAAGCTCAATATACTGTCAATGGATGGACAGTTTTCCAGTCATGAAGTTAGATACAAATACTATGACTTTTGTAGTTTCAGGTTTTTTACTCCTCAAGAAATGTGATGATTTGTTAAGTGC
Organism: Cabassous unicinctus; assembly: GCA_029593785.1. Lineage (NCBI taxonomy): Eukaryota > Metazoa > Chordata > Mammalia > Cingulata > Chlamyphoridae > Cabassous > Cabassous unicinctus. The sequence goes on along the minus strand of JAQZBX010020782.1, from coordinate 20,759 downwards.
AGGGTAAGAAAGGGTTGCTAATATCATGATGAAAACTATAACTTAGCATATAGCTTTCATAAAAGTAAAAAAAGAAAAACTGAAATGAAAACATTAAATTTGTTTAAGAACCAAGAGAATAATACACACCTTGTTACCAAAAATAAATCATGCATTTACTGAGCTTTAAGTGTTTTGTGCCTAGAGCCCAGCATTAAGGAACTGCTGAGATGGAGGAAAAGTGATAGGACATAAACCCTTCTCATGATTTAAGATATGTCAGAAGATGTAGTTACCTTCAAAAGAAATAAAGCCTAGTATCACCAATATTTGCTGAAGCCAGCTTATAATTGCTTGTGGGGTTTGGAGGGGTGGGCTGTTAAAGACTGTGACTGCCTCCCCAAGTAGTGCTTTCCATTTTTCATTTTAAAGAGGCTAAAACCCCATTAGGACTCAGAATCTCCAAAGCAGTTCCTGTTTCACCTGCTGGCTGACAGAAATGTTGATTCCAATTCTCAGTTTGCTTTCTGCCTGTCAGAAGGAAACTCCCACCAGTTTACTGTGGATTTTCCTTTGTTCCGTTTCTAGACTTTGTTCTTCACCATACATGTTATAAGTTTATTCTATGCAATGCAAGGGGGGTGCTGAGTTTTGAATCAGCCCAAGTCTAATTCCTCCTCAACAGGCAATTTCAAGCTGATACTACCCATCAGAGAAAGGTTCTCTTCCTTAGCACAGTCACTGATCTCATCTTGTTAATGACATAACCTGGTCTACTCAACTCACATTGCATCACTTATGCTAATCACCTACAGTTTTCCAGCTACTCTCTGGGAGAGTCCTCTGCCTTAAGTAAGGGAAATATTCTGTCTGGTCATAAAGCATGATGCAATCACATCTGCTTTTCTTTTGATGAAGTATTTAAGACGACCTTGTTATAATCATCAAATAAATTATTTACTCTTCTAAAAGCCAAAAATTGTCCAGACAAGCTTAAGTAGCAATAAATTTCAAATTTATTACAGGTCAGAAAGCTCTTTCCTGAGTGACTCCAGTAGGTATCAGCCCATGGGATATCCTATAAAATTCACCTTTCCTCTGTCCAGCCAAGGCAGATTGGTTCACATAAAGTTGAATTATCAAATCTTACTCTCACTCGTCTGCTTTCAGAAGGATATAAGTAAAAAACTATTTTTATATATTCTGCAGAAAAATTGATGGGGGTGTTCTCCATTAAATGGATTTAAAAAGGGCACTTTGTTTTCTTCTTACACAAATGGTTAGCTGAAATTCATTTGGTTTTTATTTTCAGAATAAAATAGTAATTTCTGATGTGACCTAAATGCACCACAAAATACAATATTCATGCCATGTAAAATTCGTAGAAAGAAAAAAAGTTTCTATTCTTTTCAATAAAGATGACTGCATTAAAAGACCTATGCCTTCCACAAGGGATTATTCAGCTCTTTTGTCTTTGCACCTAAGAGAGTTTCATATTAAACTTCCTCTTAGATTTAAGTGTTCATATTTTGCCAACAACCTTTGTAAATATAACTGGGAGAGGGAAAGCAGGAACTCAAAACCATGTTGGCCTCTATGCATGACTCTAATGAATTTACTTTTATGAATCATTTTTATTTCTTTTAGTGAAAGTAAATTTTCTAACTATCAAGTGTGCTCAAAATCAGAGAATCATGCAAAACAGTCAGCTCCCGATGGTTCTTTTACTTGGTCATTGATACAAGTGAAATTTTATGCATTCCACTCTAAATGAGAGAGAAATTATTAAAGAAATATATGAAGTTAAAAACAGGATTCTAAAAAAAAAGAATGGGCATAAGATTTGAATAGACATTTCTACAAAGAAGATATACAAATGGCCAATAAACATATTTTTAAAAGATGTTCTTCATCATTAGCCATTAGGTAACTACAAATCAAAACCACAATAAGATTCTACTTCATACCTGCTAGGATGGCTATTATCCATATAAGAAGTGTTGGCAAGGATGTAAAGAAATTGGTACATTGCTGGTGGAAATGTAAAATGGTACAGCTCCTGTGGAAAATAATTTGACTGTTCCTCAAAAAGTTATACATAGTTACCTACCATATGACCTAGGAATTCCACTCTTAGGTATATACCCAAGAGAATTGAAAACAGGGATCAAACAGATATTTGTACACCAATTTTCAAAGCAGCATTATTCACAATAGCCAAAAGGTGGAAATAGCACAAGTGTCCATCAAGAGAGGAAAGGATAAACAAAATTTGGTGCATACATTCAATGGAATATTATTGATCCTTAAAAAGGAATGAAGCTCTGATACATGCTACAATATGAATGAACCTTGAGAACATTATGCCAAGTGAACTAAGTAAGCCACAAAAGGACAAATATTATATGATTCCTCTTATAAAGAAATATCTAGAATAGGTAAATTCATAGAGATGGAAGGTAGATTAAGGGTTTACCAGGGACTGGAGAGAAGGGGGAATGGGGAGTTATTATTTAATGGGTCCAGATTTTCTCTTTGAGATGATGAAAAAGTTCTGGAAATATGGTTGCGATGGTTGCACAACATTGTAAATGCATTTAATATCATTGAATTGTTCTTAAAATTGTTAAATGGTAAATTTTATGTTATATTTATTTTACCACAATAATTTTTTTAAATAAATAATTAGTGAGGGGAAGTGGGTGTGGCTCAATGGATAGAGCTCCCGTTTACCATATGGGAGGCCCCGGGTTTGCTTCCCAGGGCCTCCTTGTGAGAGCAGGCCGGCCGGTGCAGCACGGTGGGCTGATGCAGCAGGACCTCACAGCAGGAAGCAGGTGTGGCTCAATCGATAGAGCCCCCGCTTACCATGCGGGAGGCCCCAGGTTCGCTTCCCAGGGCCTCCTTGTGAGAGCAGGCCGGCCGGTGCAGCGCGGTGGGCTGATGCAGCAGGACCTCACAGCAAGGGGGAGATAAGCAGACACGGAAGAAACACACAGCGAATGGACACAGTAAAAAGCACAAGCGGCAAGGGGGGAATAAATAAATAAACAAAAATCTTAAAAAAAAAAAAAAAAAATTAGTGAAAAAATACTTATGAAATTAGAGGTAGCTTAGGACCTACCACAGAGTGCAGTGAACACTTTCCCAGGCCTGAGAAGTGGGTTTTTAACCCTGACTAAAACAAATGCCATCACAGAAATGACTCTCAGAAAACTGGGGAGGTTTCAAAGACATTCTCTTTTGAGAAAGAGAAATCTACAGTTCCAGAGAAACAGTGACAGAATAATAAGCAGAGGTGAATAGCTGTCACAATCAGCTCTCGTCTCAACAATTTCTAGATTGTTAATAGCTACCTTCTGCTATGTAGGCTTGAAATTTATATTTTCCATCATGCCCACACAAATATTGACCAGATAGTGAAGGCCACTGTCGTGGGCGGCAGTGTTTCCAAATACAAGGCATGGAGGAAAGAAAGAATTTAAGTCTCTTTCTCAATTACTAATCTAAGGAAAGGAGGATTTTAGAGCAAATCAACCAGACCATAGTCAACATTTCAATTTTAAACAAGATTTCAGTCTCAAATGAAGGAGATGGGAAAATTAAAATGAAAAACAGGGGGAAGCAAGAGCCTGTTTATAGTTTCTTCTTTTCTTCCACACTACAAAAATTGACTTCTTAAAAATCATATTCTTCACTTGCTTAATAAAATCCATGCCAGAGCCCTACAGGCCTTTTGCAATCTGGCTTCTTTTAACCTTTCCCACCTCATCTCTGGACCCTTTTCTTTCCACTCATTTATCCACTTCTTTCACACCAAGCAACTCTCCATCACTATTCTCCATGTTTTCATCTCCCCTGCCTTTGAGCACACTGTGCTCACATAAGGAATGCTTGCCGACCACTTTCAATGCCTAGAAAACTCCATCTACTCCTTTAAGACTGAGTTCAAATACTCCCTCCCCTTGAGAGAGCATTCCTGATCACTGGAAGGTCTTGAGCACACCCTCCTTTGGACTCCCAGAGCACTTCTTACATACTTCTATTACAGCAGCTTTTCCATTAAATTGGAATTAAGAGTAAAAGGATCTGTCTCTTCCATTGACCTGGGAATTTCTCAAGGGCAAGAGTATTATATACTGAAGGCATAATAAGACTCCTGGAACATAGTAAGTACTGAACTACTATACTGAATGGGTGAACCAACAAATGTCAGGGACTGATCCAGTGTCCTCTAACCTGACCACCACTTGTGTGGAATTCCTGTGCATCAAATCCTCCAGGATTTACCAGCTTCAGACAATATCATGGGTGAAAATAACCTGAAGTTTAGATATGGCAAATCGTGTAGAAATGGCATGCCTTTCTCTACCTGTTTATTGTATTTTCCCATCAACACCCCCATAATTTGCTGCCCTCGTTTACCAGCTTATATCTCATGGCTTTTCATTATAACCACTCCTTTGTACAAACTCTCAACTCCTTTGACCCTCTCTCCCTCCTTCATTCAAATTTAGGAAAAAAATCCCCAAATCTGGTTAAATTATGCTCTCTGCCAACTCTGAACATGCACAAAGAGAAGCTGAATATTACTGGGAAAAAAAACTCACAATTATATTGTCTAGGAAAATTTTAGTACTGCCTGGCAGTCCTATCACTTACCTAGTTTTTTTTTAAACTCTCCTGCTAAATAAACAACTCCACTTTCTAGCTCTCTCCCTTTATTCCCTAGCCTATATGCATCCATCAGGAAACCCCATCTATACTACCATTCATATATATACAACGACTTCTTACCACATCCATTTCTACCACTCTCTGCTGGCTTGAACCACCATCATTTCTTGCCTAGATTATTGCAATAGCCTCCTAACTGGATGCTCTGCCTCTAACCTTGCCCTCTTTACAAACCATTCTTAAAACAGCAAGCGAATGAGTCTGTAAAAATAAGTAATACCCAGAGAAGACTTATTATGAAACTAATGAAGCTGAACTTTTAGGTGTCTTTCCTGCATAGGCTCTTCCAAGGAGGATTCTGATTAAGGTTTTCACATAAACTTTGCGATATTTTCAAAAGTAAGATATTTAAATCTTATTTTCTTAAAAGGGAAACCTGAATTTTATAACTATAAATAGAGGTCCCACAGAATGAATCAGATCATGTCACTTGTTTTGTCAGCTCCTCCTTCACTCAAAAACCTCTGGTAGTGTCCTGAATAACTCAGGGTAAAAATCAAATCATCACCAGGGCCCAAAAAGTCTCCATTGCCTCCCTCTGACTAATTTCCTATTGCTGGGCCCAGCTACACAGACCCCCTTGCCATTTCTGAGACTTATTAGGTGCACTTCTACTTCAAGGCTTTTCCCATGTTGTTGTGTCTGCCTGGACAGTTCCTTCCTGAGCAAACCACATGGACATCTCCCTTTCTGTCTCCAGGTCTCACTGTTCAGATATCAATTCAGAAAAAAAGACCTTCTCTAATGAAACTATATTTTAACCCTCTGCCACCTAGCCCTGACTCTTTCTCTGTTACTTTGAATATTTTTCTTCAAAGCACTTGTGACCTCCTGATTTGTTACTTCCCACCACTAGAATATAAGTTCCATGATGACACAGGGCTTATATACCATATATACCATTGTTTTCCCAGTGTTTAGACCAGCATTTCAAGTAGAGATAAAATATTTGTTGAAATACTATTGAATAAATTTTGGAAGACTGATCTCTGGATCCATTCATGTGAAACTATATATTGAGTTCTCAGACATTAGAGATAAAGCATTGAACAATTGTGGTACATGCACTCTCAAAGAGAGAGAAAACATTACCCCGATGAGCTACAAATGACCCAGGTGCATCTAGGGTCTTAAATGCTTGTTTGTTATTTTGACAATGAAACAATGAATTTTCCCTATTTGATACTCCTCAGTGTCACAAAAAAACAGGAAGAATTCTTTATTTACACTATTTTATTGCTATTTAAGGAATATTTTTACATTTATCATATTAGCTAAGCTTTATTTGTTCACACCTATGTAAAACAGAATCATATCTTGTTTCTCAAATATAAAAATGAGAAGAATCTTTGCACCACTCTATAAAGCATATCCTGAGAAGCATAGAATTTATTGATTGCTTAAAAAAAAGTTTTCTGTTTCTAAAACATACTGCTATTGTAGGGAATACATGTGCTATTGTATATTTTGTGGCAAATATAAATAGCAATGTTGTTATGAACTTTTTAATAAAATTCATTTCACTTGTAAATTTTGTATGGCAAATACTCAGATTCCTTGTTATGGCTCTCAAGTATATTGCCTTAACTATTACACTATATTGCAGTCATATGGAAATACAAATATGCTAGTTTATAAATGGAAGTGAATACTTATGCAATCATTAAGACAAACACTTTACCAAAAAAAAAAAAGAAAGAAAAAACAGGAGCAACTATACTAATGTGAGGAAAAATAGACTTCAGAACAAGGAACGTTACCACAGATGAAGAAGGACTTTTTATAATGATAAGGAGGTTGTCTCATCAAGAAGATATAAATATTCTAAATGAGTATGCACCTAATCACAGTGCTTCAAATACATGACACAGAAACTAAAATAACTAAAAGGATAAAAAGATGTATCATCAACAGTCATTCCTTGGTAGTTGAAAGAACTTAAGCAGAACTATCAACCATTTATAGAACTTCCCCCAAAAACTACAGCAGACCTCACATTCTTTCAAGTGTACATGGAACATTCACCAACATAGAACACATTCTTAGTCAATAAAATAAATCTCAACAAATCTAATAGGATTAAAACCACACAAAGTATGTCCTATTAATATAAACATTTAGAAATTAAATACTATACTTCTAAACAACCCAAGAGTGAAAGAAGAAATCACAAAGGAAATTTTAAAATATTTTTAAAATATTGTTAAAATATAAAAATGAAAATGAGAACACAACCTGACAAAAGTTGTGGGATACAGGTTAAGCAATGAAGTGGGTAATTTATAGCATTAAAATTTTGATATGAGAAAAGAAAAAAGTTCACAGTTTTCCATCTTAAGAAATAAAAAGAACAAAGTAAACCCAAAGCAAACAGAAGAAGAAAATAATAAAAAATAAGAGCAGAAATCAAAGAAATAAAAATCAGCAAAAGGAAAGAGAAAAATCTATGAAACCAAAAGTTAGTTCATCAATAATATCAATAAAATTGATATACTTCTAGCCAGATTTACCAGGGAAAAAAGAAAAAAGGGGCAAATTACCAATATCCAATATCAGGAATGTAAGAAGGGGCATCACTACAGAACTTACAAACACTGAAAGCTTAATGAGGAAAAATTATGACTTTTTCCAATGTATTTGATAACTTGGCTGAAATAGACCAATATATTGAATCTTGCAAATATCAATTCAAATATGCAATATATAAAGAGGATAATGCATTATGACCAAGTGGGGTTAATCCCAAGATTGTGAAGTTAAAAACATTAAAAATCAGTTGAGGTGGGAAGATGGTGTTGGACTAACAGGCAGGGATCAATGCTTTCACAAAAACAATGGAGAAAGAGCCAAAAGCTGTCCAAGGGACCTGCTTCAGGGGTCAGCAGACCAGGACAGTGCTACACAACTCCCATGAGGGTGAGGGACAGAGAGATGAAGAAGTCAAAACAACAAACATGAGTTACCAAGCCCCCATGGTGGCTGGGAAGGGCTCCCCTCAAGATATGAAGCTGGGGTAAACCCTCTGGCTCACTGCAGCTGACTGAGAGGGGAACAGAAATCTTCCTCCCTGTCAGCTGTTTCAAGGGAAAAGAGAGAGGGAGTCAGGGGGCTTTTTATTTTTCAGTGAATTTGGCCAGCAGAGCCTGATTTGACTATCTGCTCAGGAGAGTCAATGCAGGAACACAGGAAAGCACCAATGAGTGCCATCTGCTGGCTGGTCTGGCATGAACAAAACTGTTTTCAGTTCTCTCTGTATCCTAACCCTAGATAGAAAATCTGCGCCCCATTAATGAGTCTCTGGCCCAATTTTGATAACTTAAGCTGGGCAATTTTAAAGACTTAGAATAAGTTGAACCAAATATCAAAAAAGAGCCGTGAAAAAAAATAAGTGAGAGAGAAATTGGCCATCGATAAATTCACCAACATATTCAAATGCTTAGACATCAGCAAAAAAGTACAAGCTGTACTAGGAAACAGGAAGACATGGCCCACACACAGTAACAAAACAAATATCCGGAAGAGATATAAGATTTAAGATGATTAATCAGTGATAATCACACAACTCTCTTAAATCAAGTCAAAGAATTTAAAGAAAATATGACTAAAGAAATAAAGGATATTAAGAAGATACTAGGAGAACATAAAGAAAAATTTGAAAGTCTGCAAAGAAATGCAAAAGACCTTATGAGAATGAAAAAATGGAAAAGTGGGACAGGGTCTCAGGGAACTGAATGACAGTGCAAAATGCACAAACATACACATTATAGGTGTCCAAGAAGGAAAAAAGAATGGTAAAGGTGCAGAAAGAATATTTGAAGAAATAATGACCAAAAACTCCCAACCCTTATGAAAGACATAAATATCAATACCCAAGAAAGACAATGCATCACAGGCAAAACAAATACAAATAGACCTACCCGGAGACACCTACTATTCAGAATGACAAATATCAGAGATATAGAGAGGATTCTGAAAGCGAAAAGCAAAGAGAAAAGCAAAGCATCACATACAAGAGAAACTTAAGTGCCGACCTCTCATAAGAAACCATGGAGGAGAGAATAAAGTGATATGATGTATTTAAGATACTGAAAAAGAAAAATTGAAAGCCAAGAATTCTATATCTGAAAAAACTGTCCTTCAAAAATGAGGGTGAGTTCAAAGTCTTCACAGACAAACAAAAACTGATAGAATATGTTACCCAAAAACCAGAATTACAAGAGATACTAAAGGTAGTGCTGCAGACTGAAAGGAAAAAACAAGGGCAGGAGATTTGGAAAAGATTGTAGAAATGAAGATTATTAGAAAGGGTCACCTAATGGGTAAAAAGACAGACAATAGAATGATATGACAACAGAGAGCTGAAGGACAAAATGGATGAAGTAAGTAATGCCTTTACAATAACAACTTTGAATGTTAATGACTGGAACTCCCCAATCAAGGACAAAGACTGATAGAATGGATAAAAATATATGAGCCATCTATATGTTGTCTACAAAAGACCCATCTCAGATGTAAAGACACAACCAGGTTAAAAATGAAAGGCTGGAAAAAGATATTCCATGCAAATAGTAACCAAAAAAGAGCTGGAGTAGTGATACTAATATCAGACAAAATAGATTTGAAATGCAAACTGTTATAAAGGATGAACAAGGTCATTATATATAAATAAAAGGGGCAATTCACCAGGAAGAAAACACTATAATAAATATTTATGCACTTAACCTGAGTGCCCCAAGATACAAGAGGCATACACTGGCAAAACTAAAGGGAGTAATAAATGCCTCTACAATAATAGTTGGAGACTTCAATACATCACTCTCAGTATTTGATAGAACATCTGGACAGAGGATAAATAAACAGAGAACTTGAATAATATAATAAATGAACTTAACCTAACAGACATTTATAGAGCATTGCACCCCAAAGCAGCAGAATATACATTCTTTTCAAGTGCTTATGAATCCTTCTCTAAGATAGAGCATATGTTGGGTCACAAGACATGTTTCAATAAATTTAAAAAGTATGAAATTTTGTAAAATACTTTCTCTGATCATAATGGAATAAAGATGGAAATTATAATGGACAGGAAAGTGGAAAATTCCTAAATATATGGAGATTAAAGACACACTTTTAAATAATCATTTGGTCAAATAAGAAATTGCAAGAGAATTCAGCAAATATCTTGAGATGAATGAAAATGAGAACACAAAATATCTAAACCTATGAAACATTGCAAAGGCAGTGCTGAGTGGGAAATTTATAGCCCTCAATGCTTACATTAAAAAAGAAGAAAGAACTAAAATTGAAGATCTAATGGCACACCTGGTGGAAATAGGAAAAGAACAGCAAACTAATCCCAAACCAAGCTGAAGGAAAGAAATAGTAAAGATCAGAGCAGAAATAAATGAAATCAGGAAGAAAAAAACAAAAAAACAATAGAGAATCAACAAAACCAAAAGTTATTTCTTTGAGAAGATCAACAAAATGAAAAATGTTTAGCTAGACTGATGAAGAAAAAAAGGGAGAAGGAGCAAATAAATTTTTTAAATCAGAAATGAGAGTGGGGACATTACCACTGACCTTGTAGAAATACAAGAAATTGTAAGAGGATACTATGAACAAGTATATGCCAAAAAACTAGAAAATGTAGACGAGATGGACAAATTCCTAGAAACACATGAACCACCTACACTGACTTTGGAAGATATAGAAGACCTCAACAAACCAATGACAAGTAAAGAGATTGAAACCGTCATCAAATACCTCCCAAAGAATAAAAGCCCAGGACCAGATGGCTTCACAGGTGAATTTTACCAATCATTCAAAAACGATCTGATACCAATCTTGCTCAAGCTCTTCCAAAAAAATTGAACAGGAGAGAACACTACCAAACTCATTCCTAAGAAGCCAACATCACCCTAAAACCAAATGCAGATAAAGATGCTACAAAAAAAAGAAAAGCACAGACCAATATCTCTAATGAATACAGATGCAAAAGTCCTCAACAAAATACTTGCAAACCAAATCCAAAAGCACCTTAAAAGAATTATATACCACGATCAAGTGGATTTTATCCCAGGTATGCAAGGGTAGTTCAACACAAGAAAATAAATTAGTGCAATAAACCACATTGATAAACTGAAGCAGAAAAATCATATGATCCTCTCAACTGATGCAGAAAAGGCATTTGACAAAATACAGTGCCCTCTCTAGATAAAAACGCTCCAAAAGATAGGAATAGAAGGAAGCTTTCACAATATGGTAAAGTGCATATATGATAAACCTACAGCTAGTATTGTACTTAATGATGAAAAGTAGAAAGCTTTCCTGCTGAGATCAGGAACAAAACAAGGATGCCCACTTTCACCATTGTTATTCAATATTGTGCTAGAGGTTCTAGCTAGAGCAATGAGGCTAGATAAAGAAATAAAAGGCACCCAAATAGGAAAGGAAGAAGTATAACTTTCACTATTTGCTGATGATATGATCCTTCATTTAAAATCTGAAAAATCCACAACAAAGCTACTAGAACTAACAGACAAATTCAGCAAAGTGGGGGATACAGGATTAATACACAAAAATAATAGCGTTTCTATGCACTACTGATGTTCAATCTGAGGAGGAAATTATAAAAAATATCAATTTATAATAGCAACTGATACAATCATATATTTAGGAATAAACTTAACCAAGGACATAAAAAACCTGTATTCAGAAAACTTCAAAACATTGCTAAAAGAAACTGAAGAAGACTTAAATAAATGGAAGGACATTCAGTGCTCATGGATTAGACGTCTAAATATTGTTAAGATGCCAATTCTACCCGAAGTGATTTACAAATTCAACTCAATCTTAATGAAAATCCCAGCAGCCTTTTGTGCAGAAATGGAAAAACCAATTATCAAATTTATTTGGAAGGGTAGGGAACCCGAAATAGTAAAAAAGTTCTTAGAAAAGAAGAATGAAGTTGGAGGACTTTAAAGCATATTATTTAGCTACAGTGGTAGAAACAGCATGGTACTGGCATAAGGACAGAGAGATTGACCAATGGAACCAAATCAAGAACTCAGAAGTAGACCTTCACATCTACAGTCAAGTGATTTTTGACAAAGCAGTCAAGCCTTCCCAGCTAAAGCCAAAACAGTCTATTTAAAAATGGTGCTGGAGAACTGGATATCCATATCCAAAAAAAAAAGTGGGGGGGGGGGACCCTTATCTTACACCTTTTACAAAAATTACTCAAAATGGATCAAGAACCTAAATATAAAAGTGACAACCATAAAACTCCTAGAAGAAAATGCAGGAAAACATCTTCAAGTTCTTGTGGTAGGTGGTAGTTTCTTAAACCTCACACCTAAAGCAAGAGAAACAAAAGAAAAAATAGATAAATGGGACCTCCTCAAAATTAAAACACTTTTGCACCTCAAAGGACTTTGTCAAACGGTGAAAAGGCAGCTGACTCAATGGAAGAAAATATTTGGCAATCACATATCTGACAAGGGTTTAATATCCATGATATACAAAGAGATCATACAACTTAACAATAAAAAGACAAACTACCTGATTAAAAAATGGGCAAAAGACTTGAAAAGGCAATTGTCTAAAGAAGAAGTACAAATGGTGAAGAAACACATGAAAAATTGTTCAACATCACTAGCGATTAGGGCAATGCAAATCAAAACTACAATGAGATATCATTTCACACTTATCAGAATGGCCGCTATAAAAAAGTCAGAAAACTGTAAATGTTGGAGAGGATGTGGAGAGATAGGAATGCTTATTCATTGTTGGTGAGAATATAGAATAGTACAGCCACTGTGGATGTGATGGTTAGGCTAATGTGTCAACTCGGCCAGGTAATTGTGCCCAATTGTTTGGTCAAGCAAGCACTGGGCTAATTGTAATACAAGGACATTTATGGGCTTTAGTCATCAGTGAGTTTACTAAATAGATGGCTTATTACATCTACGATCAACCAGGGAGATTACCATCAGCAATGAGTGACATTTTATCCAATCAGTTCAATGCCTTAAAAGGGGAAATGATTTCAACATTCAGAGAGAATTTCCAAACTCATCATTGGACAGCCAATATCTCCCAGAAACTCATCAAGAACCTTCATTGGACTTTCATCAGAACCCCTGGTTTGCAGCCTGCCTGCAGAACCTGGACTTGTGCATCTCCACGGTCACGTGAGAGACTCTTATAAAATCTCATATTATTTACAGATATCTTCTATTGATTCTGTTTCCCTAGAGAACCCTAACTAATACAGTGGAGGACTGTTTGGCAGTTCCTAAGGAAGTTGAATATATACTTACCATGTGGCCCGGCAATACCTTTACTAAGTATATACCCAGAAGAATTGAGAGCAGAGACATGAACAGACATCTGCACACCAATGTTCATAGTGCATTATTCCCAATTGCCAAAAGTTGGAAATAACCCTGGTGTCCATCAACTGATGAATGGATAAACAAATTGTGGTGTACACACATGATGGAATATTATACAGAGGTAAGAAAAAACGAAGTCATGAAGCATATGACAACATGGATGATCTGGAGGACATTATGTTGAGTGAAACAAGTCAGACACAAAAAGACAAATACTTTTTGATGACGCTATTACAAACTAAATATATGTGTAAACTCGTGGAGTTAATACTTAGAATATATTTCACCAGAAAATAGAATTAGGGTAGCAAATGGAAAGCTGAGGGTTAAATTGTGCAGAATTGGTAAAAAGTTTTTTTGTAAAGCTTTGGAAATGAATAGAAATGGTGAAAGCATATTGTATTAGTCAGCCAAAGGGGTGCTGATGCAAAATACCAGAAATCTGTTGGCTTTTATAAAGGGTATTTACTTAGGGTAGAAGCTTACAGTTACCAGGCCATAAAGTGTATGTTACTAACCTCACCAGTCTGTTGCCAAGTGCTGGAACAAGATGGCTGCCAATGTCTGCAAGGGTTCAGGCTTTCTCTTCCTCTTAAGGCTCCATGGTCCCAGTTTCTTCCAATATCAGCTGTAGGCTGGGATAAGTCTCGTCTCTCTCCCAGGGCTTGCTCCTCTCTGGGCTTGGCTGCTTTGCTCTCTCCACAAGGCCAGCTATAGACTATCAGGCTAATGGCTCATCTCTCTTCCCGGGGCCTCTGCCCTGTCTAATGGAGCCTTCTCTCCTTCTTCACGTATCTGCTTCTCTGTGAGTTTACTTCCCGGGGCTCCAGCATTAAAACTCCAACCTCCCTTCTCTTCAGTGTGGTTTCCCTGAGAGTCCCTGCCCCAAGGGGACTGACGTGGCCCAATCAAAGCCTTAATCATTATTTAATCAAGTAAAAGTGAAACCTCTAAATCCAAATAGTCTAATATGCCCAGAGGAACAAACCAGTTTACAAACATAATCCAATATCTATTTTTGGAATTCATAAACAATATCAAGCTTCTGCACATATCATGGTGTTTGTAAGTAGCAGAGCTATTATATGGGCATGATTGGTTGAAATGTAAAGTCTAAGGTCATGTATATTACTAGAAGAAAAGCTAAAATACTATAACATGGGAATATGGGTGATATTGCATACATTAAGACTGTTTTTACAAAATATAAATGCCAATATACTAGAATGAAGGAAACAGAATAGCAGCTATGTATGGCAGGGACTTCAGCATCACTGTTATTACAGTTTCCAGCTTGTGGTATGTCCTACAGAGTTCAGACTTAGCAGCCTCCATGGTTACATGACCTGATTCCTTATGATAAATCTCATATATATACACATGTATATAATATTTACATTTACTATGATGATATATATGTCCATTCTGTTTTCTGGACAACTCTATCACAATAGTCATAACAACTTTGAAAAAGAACAAAATTGAGGACTTACACTGCTTAATTTGAATACTTATTATAAAGCTAGAGTAAATCAAGACAGCAATCAAAACAGTGCCGTATTGGTGTGAAGACAGATACACTGTCCAATGAAACAGTAATGAGATTAGCAAACTAATACATATACTGTGAATTGATTTTTCAGTTAAATGTGGTACTGGAAGAATTGGATATCCATATGCAAACAACAACAAAAAATCCAAACCTTGACCCTTACCTCACACCATATACACAATTAATTCAAAATATAAAAATAGACCTAAATATAAAAGTGAAAACTGTAAAACCTTTAGGAGAAAACTTAGGAGAAATATTTGTAATCTTGAGGTAGTCAAAGATTTCTTAGCTAGACACGAAAAGTAAAAAAGATTTCAAAATTAATAAAATGTACATCTTCAAAATTAAGTTTCTGCTCTTTGAATGACAGTATTAAGAAAATGACAGTACAAGGCCAGCCTGGGAAAATAGTCCTAACATTATAGATATGAAAAAGGATATAATCCAGAATATCCAAAAAGTCCTTACAACTCAATAAGAGGTCAAACAACTTCATGACAAATACTTGAACACATAACTCACAAAAGAAGATATATTAGGAGCCAAAAAGCACATCATAAGATGCTCAACTTCTGCTGTCATTAAAGACATGCAAATTAAAGCTTCCCCCATTGGAATAGCTTCAATTAAAAAGACTGACCAAACCAAATATTGTTGAAGAGTGGAACGACCGGAAATTTCATATATTACTGGTGGGAATGAAAAATGTATTGTCTTTTTGGAAAGCAAATTTGGCAGTTTCTTATAAATTTAAATACCATATGATCCAGCAGTTCTTACCCAATAGGAATGAAAATATGTTTATGCCAAGACTTGTACATGAGTGTTCACAGGAGCTTTATTCATAATAGTATAAATATTGGAAACAGCTCATTTGTCCAGCAATTGGTGAGTAGATAAAAAAAATTGTGGTGCATCCATATAATGGAATGCTACTCGGGATTAAAAATACGGCGCTTCTAAAACACACAGCAACATGCATTGACCTAAAAAATATGCTGAGCCAAAGATTCTGGAAACAAAAGAGAACATTCTGTATGATTCTATTTATAAGAAACCCGAGGAATGACTAATTTAAACTGTTATTATGAAAAGTAGATCACTGGTTGTCTAAGTCCAAGGACAAGGGAAAGGTTGGATCATAAGGGAATCTTCTGGAGTGATAAAAAGGTTGGTAAGTAAATGAGTGTATGTATTGTAAATTATACCTCAACAAAGTTGATTAAAAGAAAAGTGTATACGAGTGGGCTAAGTGGACCATTCCTTAGCTAACAAGCAATTTCTGTCTGTAGAATGGAGAAGGATGCCCGTGTGGTTTGTGGCGTTTTTGCCCAAGGCCACTGACATGTTTCCATTGATTGCTTTGGACAATAGTCAACTGCCTAGTACTCTTGTCTTCATTCCAGAGCTCCTGATAAATGATAATATTCTACAACTTGGAATTTTCCAGATTTAAAAAATATATTCTACCCTATCAATCCAAGTCATCTAGATTTATAAACTTTCTTATTCAACAAAGTAAAGGTAGATTTTTAAATTCAATAAACCGCATGTGATTTGAAATGAAGGGTGATGCAAATCTAAGATGCAGTGTTAGATTTATTGAAAAAGTGCAAGAAATTCTTGCTTAATTGAATGGAATGGTTTGCATGAGATGCATGTTTAGATTAATCACGAAATTGAAATTAATCATATTCCCTAGAAAGCAGTTAGTGTTTGATTCAGAGTCCAACCCTCTGTTTTTGGGAAGAATTGAAAAGGGATTTGGCAGAGAGAGGAAAGTCTGGCAAAAGAAGTTTGGAAACAGGCAGTATTTGAGATACGGTGTTTAGGAAAATGTTACAGGACCTGGAGATTATTATATGTAAGTGGAACAAGTACAATTATGGAAAAGCTGATTGAGATGAACTAGATAGAAATAGTAACCCCTCTATTTAGCTGTAGTGTCGGCACAGTGAGACAGGGAGTACTCTTTAAGCCACATTATTTAAAATCTCAAAACAATATTTGTAAGAGCCTAACCCAACTCTGTTACCTCAGATGATAAAACTTGGACAGAAATATGTTAAGTAACTTGCTTTTGGTCTCTCTAATGAATGGAAGAATCTAAAACAGAAACCAGTTTCCTGACTCATGTTCAATGATTTTTCTATATTGTTACATTGTCTCTTAAACATACCCATACAAAAATGATAAAGGTCAGTATCTAACCTAGAAGAAAGCATAAATATATGCTTTGAAAGTCATATATTTGGTGATGGTGTCATAAATTATCATGATGAAAGTTTTTCATTGGCTATAAAGAAATACTATATTCTTATTATTATAAAATGAGAAGTCACCAAAGAAATTTCTCTATTCAAACTAATATTTAGAAACAGTATGAATTCATCTGATATGCCAGAAAACAGCATTTTATGTCACAATATGATACATAGAAATACAACTTGAAACATCAAAAATTAATACTCTATACCAGAGCTGCAGTCCCCTAAAAGCAGGTAATGTGAATTATTCAAGGGCAATTTTGATCTGAGAAAAATTCCCCAGTATCATTTGCCTTTGGGAAGGCAGAAAGCTTATCTTGTAATTCACTTTGTAGGTCTATAGGTTTGTTTTCTGTCTTACAGTATAATACCCTTTTATCAATCTGTTTTTACAATTGAGCAATTCACGAATGTATTAGTCAACCAAACTGCTGGAGGGATGTAATTCTCAGTGTTTAAAAATTATTGCTTTATTCAGTCAATACATGATAAAGATTAATAAGAACAGAATAAAAAGGGGGGTTGACTTGTACAGGGCACATTTAAAATTCATAATATAGAATAAACCACATATGAATTCAAATGATTTCCTATAACTTTAAACAGATGTACTAGGTCAATTTTATGTGATTTTCTTTTCTTTTTAAAAAAGATAATACTCTAACTACTTTTTACCAGGGTCAGACACAAGTGCTTCTCTGCTGTGTTTTCTTCTGAAAAGAAAAAGAGAAATTTATGGTGGAGCAAAAAGATTTTGATGGAATACAGTGGCAAAAGATTAACATTTGAATTCATCTCAGTGCCAGTAGTTGTCGTAGGGAAAAAAAAGTTTATTTTTAGGCCAAAGTTCATTAAGACAGAAATAGGAGAAAAGTTAGACTACAGTGCTTGTGCAAGGAGAGCATAGTAATAAGATTTGAAGTGTTTGGGGGTAAATCACCTAAGTACATGTTTACAAGAGGCTCTGAGGCCTCTCACAGCAGGGCACGAAATGGAGAGAGGAGAGGTCCTTACCATGAATGTGTAGTATAGAATGTTCAGCTATTTTAGAGAAGTTTTAGAATTACAGAAAAATTACACCAAAAGTATAGGGAATTCCCATGTAACTCCCCCCACCCACCCACACCCACACACACACACATACTTTACTCTGTTATTAACATCTTATATTAGTGTAGACTATGGTTAGTAGCAATGCTTCAGTATTGGTTTACCAATTGTAACAAATGTTCAACCTTTTAGAAAACAACATCCCCACTTCAGCCTGCCTGAAAATTTTCACAATCCCAGTTTCTTTTCCAAATGTTCATGAAGCACTAAATTTTAATGGCTCTTTCTAGATAGCATATATTTTTGCCCTCAAAACTGAATGAAAACCCTTAATTGAGGCACAAAGTTAAAGTTTCTTTTTTATTTAATATTAGTATTATCAACACTCAGATTCCTTCCATATAATTTGAGAGAACCTGAGTCACCTTTCAGTGAACCTCCACAAAACAAGAAAACTTTACTAAAATTCAGATCATGACATTTCCACATTACTCACTGGATCTTTTCCAAGTTAAGCGAGGTCTGCATGGTTAGTGCCAGGAAAACCTAGAGTAAGAATTTAAACGTTAATTTTAATTACGAGAAAGGCTAATCAGTCATGTAAAGTTTAGAGATGTACCAAACAGATATTAGTATTTCCATATGAGGTACTGGGAGTAGTTAATGCCACTGTTCAACATTTTGGGAGAAAAGTGGATACAGTGGCTACTGAGTATGTTCTTTATCTGGACTGTGATCTTTAGTTAGGTGAGGATCCTTGTGCATCATTTTGCCAATTAGACAAAATATCATCAGAGCTATTGGTGATATTTGCAAAAGAATATTCTCTCTTTTGCATTAAGTTGTGATAACAAGAACAATAACAATTACCAAGCACTTATTATTGACTACATTCTTTGCTGGGGGTGATAAAAATAGGAAATGTTATAATTCATGACCTTCAGGGAATTCAGGCAAGACCTATTCATGACCCATTCGTGTCTCCATGAAGGAATTCAGACAAGACTTGTTCATGACCTATTCATGTCTCCAAATGCCACATTCCTCCCAGAAGAAAACTCAGTACCACATGTAACTTTTAGCATGTCTAGAATTTTTTTCTCTGTGTGAAGAAAACAAAAAAAGAGGTGAAAGGAAAGAACACTCACAACATCTCATTTAGCAGCTCAAAGGTTATACCGCAATCATGTTCTCGATTTTTAATTTTACTTTAGATGAGACACATCCTCTTCCTTTAGCATATGGGGTAAACCCTCCCCTCATACCACCCACAGTCAACAGCATCGGATTGAAATGAATTCATCAAGGGAAGATACAATGCATATTTAGGGAAAGAAACAAAGGTTCAGAGAAGCGAGATAATATTTTCAAGGGGAAAATTAACCACAAGGGTAGAAGCTGGAAAAACAGAGACATTATTAGAGAAAATGGTTCAGAGCCAAAGCTAATGCACAGGTGCTGCTAGCTGTGGCCCTTGAGCGCTGTTTAGCTTCACAGCAGGTTTGCTGACTTAAAGCAAACATAAACGATTAGACATCTCCTCCTAATATTTGTTCTTTATTCTGGTTTTCAAATGAGTCTCAAGGACTTTAAAACAGTATGTCTACATGATATCTGAGCAAAAGCTGAAATAATTATATCAAATGGATATAAGCATATTAGCTAATTCATGGGGAAATAGTTCTGGAGGCATTGAAATGAAGTTATTAGTTTAGAAAGTTTATTTCATGAGAAAATGCTCATGGAAAACTCGCAGGAACAATAAAGTAGACAGCATCCAATGTTATATGTTTATGGATATAGCTACATTTATAGTTTAGCTTTTATTCACGATAACATGATATAAGACTGAACGTGAAAGACTTCATAAGGAGGATCTGTAAGAGTATTTTGACAAAGTAGACAATGTTAAATTCAAATACATATGTATTATGCTAAATAAATCCCCATCTGACTATTACAATTTAGAGTAAACTAATTAGAGTTCAGAACTCTGGCTGGAAAAGGATAAAGAACATGTAGTAGAAAGTATTAATATTTTGTATTTCAAGGTAGTTGTTAAATTACACATGTAACAATTCAAAGGACTACATTTTACTTGAAAATGATTTTGGAATTATGCTCCCATATGAAATTTAAAAAACAAGCATCAGAAATCATGAGAATATTATCAGAGAAATATCTGATCACTCTGAAGTTGAATATGCCTCAGAGAAAATGAAAGGGCAAAATTATCAAAGGAGAACAAATTTCCTTGAACATAGATAACTGGTATGAAAGAGTATTTTTCCAAAAGTTGAGAGAAACAGAAACACAGAGATAAATCTGTAAGGTGATAAACAAAAGCACTCTAAAGCAACAGACCTGCTTTCTCACTCATCAACTTCATACAGATTCAAGTGCAAACACTAGAAGAGCATTAAGAAATCAATCATGATCACAGCCAATATCATAAATGCATTAATTGCCAAATACCTTGCATCATGCAGTCATCAAAACTTGGAAAGCATTCATAAATAAAATGTCATTTCTAGTTTGAGGTATTCAATACAAGTATTTAGTTTTCAGCTTATTTGTATATCCATTACCAGAGAACCCAGGCAGCACCTATATTTCCTTTCTTTGAATTTTAAAGAGAAGCAAGCCATTGTACAATGGACTGAAAATCAGTGGATGCTAGTTCTATGCCTACCCCTAATTAAGTGTGACTTTGGAAAGGTCACATCAGCCCATGGAACTCTAGTTTCCTCTTCCATGAAGCTGGGGGTGGGGAGG
>JAQZBX010020781.1:0-32744 GCA_029593785.1 Cabassous unicinctus | reverse complement strand
TTTTTTTAAAGATTTATTTATTTTATTTTTATTTATCCCCCCCTTGCCGCTTGTGTTGCTGTGTCCATTCGCTGCGTGTCCTCTCTGTGTCTGCTTATCTCCCCCTTGCTGTGAGGTCTTGCCGCATCAGCCCACGGCGCCACGCGAGCCGGCCTGCCCTCACAAGGAGGTGTCGGGAAGCGAACCCGGGGCCTCCCATATGGTAAACGGGGGCTCTATCCACTGAGCCACACCCGCTTCCCTCCAATGTCTTCTTAATATCCTTAATTTCTTTAGCCATCTCATTGAATTTATTAAGGAGATTTGTTTGAACATCTATGATTAGTTGTCTCAGTTCCTTTATGTCATCTGGAGGCTTATCTTGTTTCTTTAACTGGGCCACATCTTCCTGTTTCTTGGTGTGGATTATAATTTTTTTTGGTGTCTTGGCATCTGGCTTACTATAGAATTTATTCTGGGTGAAGTTTTTCTCTTTAGTTTAGGGCTTCCTGCCCTTTCTCCCTTGCTGGTTGTGTAGTAGGAGCCAAGGATGTAGTTGTTGCTATAAGCTGTGGAGGCTCAAGCTACCTTCATTGCCCCAAAGACCAGTGAAGCTTCTCTCAACTTTCTCCTTTGCCAGGGGTAGGGACAGAGCCACAGCTGTGTGGAATAATCCAAGTCATGCAGGCCTAGACTGTAGTTGCCCAGAGAGACTGATGAAGCTTCATACCCCTTTCTCCCCTGCCTGGGGCAGGGATGGAGCTGCAGGTGTTGGCAGCAGTGCAGTCCAAGATGACCACAGTTGCCCTGGTAGACTTCCGATTATTCAGTCTGTGCCAGTTAAATGTACTTGCAGTTACCTGGATAGGCTGGTGCAGGGCCTACCAGCTTCCTTCCTGCCAGAGGTGGGGCTGAAGCCTAGGTGAGGGCTGCAGGCCAATCTGAGTGAAAGAAACCGGTCTCTACTGTCACTGTGATTTTCAGTCAGCCTGGCTTCCTCTCATGTTGGGGGTGGAGTCAAAATGGCGGCTACCAGTCTCCTTCTGACTTGGAAAGTCTCAAACTTAGCTCTTCTTAGGGTTATACTTTAGCCAGCCGAATTTACTAATCAGTAGCTGAAATCGGTGGCCAACCTTCTCTTCCTCCCCTGTTTTTGGGAAATGGAGCTTCCAATTCCTGTCATAGAATAGCTCCTGGGGTGGCTTGTGCTGCCAAAGTAGGATGATCACCGGCCTCCATGGCGTGGCCTGTAATTTCCTGTAGAGGCTGACGCAGCTCCCCCCAGATTCCTCCCTGCCCGAGGTAGGCTAGAACGGCAATCTGATCTAGATGGAAAAAAGCTGGTCCCTACCAGCACTATGATTTTCAGTCAGCCCTGCTTCCCCTCATGTCAGGCGTGGCCACAGGCCTCTTTCTGACTTGGACAGGTTCAAACTTTAGATGTTCTTCGGATTATACTTTAGCCGGTTGAAATTGCTAATCAGTAGCTGAAGTTGGTGCCCAACCGTCTCTTCCTCCTCCATTTTGGGAAGTGGAGCTTTCAATTCCAGCCATGGAACAGCTCCCAAGGTGGCTTGTGCCTCCATCTTCTCTGCAGATGGGCAGTCTCCTCCTTCCATTCTTTCAAGGATGTTGCAGGATGCACTTCTGGTCTCCTGCAGCCCCCAAATAAGTGCTCTAGATAGCTGTGGGTGATCACCAACTGCCCTGTAGCAGGAACTGATTCTTGGAGCTCTTTACTCTGCCGCCATCTTGCTTGTTGTCCCTGCTCTTTGTTTTTGCTTGTTGTTTTGGCTTGTTGTTTGAGCTTGTTGTCTGCTTGTTGTTTTTTGCTTATTGTCTGTTTTTGTTTTTTTCTTTAGGAGGCACTGGGAACCGAGCCTGGGACCTCCCATTTGGGAGGCAGGCACTCAGTTGTTGACCACATCCACTCTCCCTCTATTTGAGATTTTAACAGAGGATCCTCTCTGCCTAGAAGCTCTTCAATTCTGAGACTCGCTAGGGTTGAGGAAGGCCCTTTGAAACTCTGGTTTCCTTAGCCAAGAACCTGCCAGAGAAAAGGAGGAAGAATGGGGAGAAAAAAGGAAAAAGGAGAAGAATTAGAGATGAACAGAAAAAGAGCAATGCACGTGATGAAGCTCTATGCATGATGGCTGTCTTAGTTTGCCAGGATGCTATGACAAATAGCACACAATGGGTTGGCTTAAAGAACAAGAATTTGTTGGCTTATGGTTTCAGAGTTCAGTGATGCAAAATAAAGGTGTTGGCAAGGCCGAGCTTTCTCCCCAAAGTCTGTAGTGTTCTGGTGCTGGGTTGCCTCAATCCTTGGAGTACCTTGGTTGCGTCTCTGCCTCCTGACACATGGCCATCTCTCTCTCTTGTGCTTGTTCTTCCAGCTTCCACTGACTTCCAACTTCTTCCTGTGTGGCCTTCTCCCTTCTGGCTTCTTCTCCTTATAAGGCTTCTAGTATATGTATTAAGATCCACTCTTATTCAGTTGGAGCACACCTTACCTAAAAATAACATCTTGAAGAGGTCCTGTTTGCAATGGGCTCACACCCAGAGGAAAGCAGGTTAAGATTAAGAACATGCCGTTTGTCGGCATATATAACTCAGTCAACCACAGTGACTCAGGTGTTTGTGCTGATTAATGAGGGTAATGATAACTCTTTTTATTTTTATTTTTTTAAAGATTTATTTATTTATTTATCCCCACCCCCATTGTTTTGCACTCACTATTTGCTCTTTGTGTGTTCTGTGTGTTCTTCTGTGTCTGCTTGTCTTTCCTTTAGGTGGCACTGGGAATCGATCCTGGGACCTTCCAGAGTGGAGAGAGGTGCTGAATCTCTTGGCCACCTCAGCTCCCTGGTCTGCCATGTCTCCTATTGTCTCTTTTCTGTGTTTTTTTTTTGTTGCATCATCTTCTTGAGCAAGCTTTCCGCATGGGCCAGCACTCCTTGTGGGCCAGCACTCTTTGTAGGCCAGCTTGCGTTTCACCAGGAGGCCACGGGAATTGAACCCTGGGCCTCCCATATGGTAGATGGGAGCCCAATCACTTGAGCCACATCCGCTTCCCAGTGATAATTCTTTTCACTTTTGTCTGGGCTTTACTGTTTATGAAGAACTTCCCAGAAATCATTTCAGTTTCTTCTTACTACAGCCCTTTGAGATAGGCAAGACAGTAGTTATCTTCATTTAAAAATGACTTTGATTGTTTTTATTTCTTGGTACAAAAGCAATACATATTTCATATAGAAACATCACCAAATGTAGATCACTAAAAAGAAAAAAAAATCTTATCATTCAGAGGTAGAAACTCTTACTACCTTGCTGTATATTCTTCTAGACCTTTCCCCATTTATAATTAGTATTCTCATTTTACTGGTGAAGACAATGGGACTCAGGGAGGGTGAGTACTTGTGTGTCCACTTCTTTCTTTATTTGTGCAATTATTTCTTTCTAATCAAACTTTGTGCAAAAGGATTTGAGGTATGGAGATGACACCAGCAGTGAATGACAGTCCCATACTGGGACTTGTGCCCTCTGACTCATACTTTGAATTCACGTGGCTGTTTCCACTTCTCCAGCTAATGAATCCTCATGAATATGAATTTGTCTTCCCCTCCCAGAGAGGCCTGGCTTAAGATCCAAACTACCCAGGGCGGGCTCTGGTGAGAGCAGTGAGGAGGAGGAAGGCTGGGAACAGGCAGGTTGTTGATGGGAAGCATAAGGAAGCCTCACAGCGCCCAGGACAGATGGACAGACTTTCTGATGCCACATTCTGATGCCCAACCTAACAGATGACAATTAGCAGTCACCAGCTGTAAAGTGACTGTAAATGTTGCTTTGAATAAAATGTATCTTTTTTTTTTTTTTTTGACGCATTTAGCAAAACATTTAAAAATCTAACAATGAATGTTTGTCGGCAGCCTAGAGGCTTGATGGCACCCAAGGAGGCAGCAGACTTTGGCGCCTGTTGGTGCTCTCTCTTCAGCTAGAGCAGAAAGCCCTCGTCTGGGAGAAGACAAGTGGGCCCATTTCTAGACCCAGCTCTGTCACTTTCTTTCTGCCTGACCTTGAATAAGTTCCCTTCCCTCTCGTTGGCCTTCAGTTTCCCCATTGGCCACTGGTCTCCCTGCTTCCTTTTTTGCTCCCTCCAACACCCACCTCTTGTCCATTCTCTACACAGTCTCCAGGAATGCTCTTTTAACAGTGTAAATTAGTTTGAATCAATTCTCTTTTTTAAAAAAAAATCCAATTCCCATAGCAAAATTGGAGTAAAATTCTGACTTGTGCTGTAAGGTTCTACATGCTCTGATGCCCACTTCCCTCTCCAGCCGCAGCTTGTATAACACTCCTGTTTGATGGCTCAGATATAGCCACACCTCCAAGGAGCCCTGCTTCTTTCCTGACTCAGGGGCTTTGCAATAACTCTTCTTTCTTCTGGGAATGCTCTTTCCCAGATGATGACAGGCTCTTCATCATCTGGACCCCAGCTCAGATATTTGCTTTCCTTGACCACCCCATGTCTTTTTAAAAATTGACCACCCCATGTCTTTTTAAAAATTGTGGTAAATATATATTTATACCATAAAATTTGTCATTTTAACCATTTTAAGTGTGCAATCCAGTGGTATTAATTACATTACAATGTTGTGCTACCATCACTGCTATTTCCAAAATTCTTCATCACCCTGAACAGAAACTCTGTACATATTAAGCAATAACTTGCCATCTCCCACCCCTCTCCCCATACCCTGGTAACATCTGATCTACTTTCTGTATCTAAGGATTTGCTTATTCCGAATATTTCATGCAAGTGGATTCATACAGTATTTCTCCTTATGTGCCTTGCTTATTTCACTCAGCATAATATTCAAGGTTCATCCATGTTGTAGCAGATATCAGAACTTCATTCTTTTTTACTGTTGAATAATATTCCATTATATGGATATTGCCCATTTTGTTTCTCTATTTATCTGCTGAGGGACATTTGGATTGCTTCCACCTATTGGCTAACGTACAAGTATCTGTTTTCAATTCCTTTGGGTATATATCCAGGAGTGAAATTGCCAGGTCATATGGTAATTCTATGTTTAACTTTTTGAGGAATTGCCAAACTGCTTTTCAAGTGGCTGCACCACTTTACATTCCCACCAATGATGTGGAAGTGTTCCAATTTCTCTATATCCTTTCCCATGCTTGCTGTTTTAAATAATAGCCATCCTGTGTGTGGTTGTGAAGTGGTGTCTCATTGTGGTTTTGATTTGGTTTTCACTAATGGCTAATGATGTTGGGTATTTTGTATATCTTCTTTGGAAAAGTGTTCAAGTCCTTTGCCCATTTTACAATTGGGTTGTTGTCTTTTAGTTGTTGAGTTGTAGGAGTTCATTATATACTCTGGATATTAAGCCTTTGTCAGATATATGATTTGCAACTATTTTCTCCCATTTTTGCCTGTGGATACCCAGTTTTTCCAGCTCAATTTGTTGAAGGGACTCTTCTTTCCCCATTGAGTGGACTTGCTCCCTTATGGAAAATCAACTGGCTGTAGATGTGTGCTTTTATTTCTGAACTCTCAATTCTATTCCATTGGTCTATTTGCCTGTTCATTTGGAGAAGCACCTTGTTTTGATTACTGTAGCTTTGTAGTAACTTTTGAAATTGGGGAATGTGAATTTTCCAACTTTGTTCTTCTTTTTCAAGATGGTTTTGGCTATGCCAGGTCCCTTGCAATTCCATATGACCTTGAGGATTGGCTTTTCCATATCTGCCAGCCCTGTTTTGCTTGAAGGCTGGTGTGGCATCAGGTGCACTGTAGCTCATGCACACTGTTATTGATCTGCTGACTCACATGGTTGGTGTGGACCAACAGTGTGGACCACAGCTCTTCCTGCTTCCACCAGCTCCTCCTTCAGCTTCTCTGAATCCTGGACCAGGTTCCTTTGTGGCTCTGTGGTGGAGGGACTAGCTCCCCTGAAGGTCACCTGTGTCAACAAGGTTGGAGTCTTCGAGATGGTGAGAGACCAATATGGGTTCCAGTTGAGAGACAGACATAGGTTTTCTTTACATTCATGGTTCCAGAATGTTCTCCTGGTTCCCTGACATCATACCTCTCTTCCTTTCTTGACAATAGGCCCTGCTGACTTTAGGAACTATCCTCAGACACCGATTTTCACAGACTACTTAATCAGTTCCCCTGATCATCTATGACCTAAGCTGTATAATAAACCTGTTGCATCACTCACAGGGGTTCTGCTTCTTTGATTGAACCCTAACTGGTAAACATACACTCTCTTTCATCCTGACTGAAAAATTACACATACAAAGATTGCTCAAAGAGCTCTGATGAAACTGTTTTAACACAGCTTTTGATGTTTTGCTATTTATTGTTCCCTGGGGATCATCAGAGGAAGAGAAACTTTTTTTTGCCCTTTCTTTTTAAAATCTGCTGCAGCCATTGCCCTGGGTTGACTCAAGAGAATTGTATGGTGAGAGAATATTGAGAGAATTCATCACCTGGCAGGATTTGTCTACACAAATGCAGGCCAAGAATCTGAAAACTTATCACTGGAAACTGTCCATCTCATTTGAGGATGTGCTTCATGCCTTCTCCCCCTCCCCCAAGTCCCCTTGGTGCCATGTCCTCCTTCTTAGGCAGGTGTCCTTTCACCTGGTTCACAAGGGGTTAATTTGCCCAACTGCCTGCAGACTCCATAGGTTATTCCATATTTATTTCAATTATATAAGTATATTGGGCCAGTGTATTTATTTTAAATCACATTATCTACAGCTTCCCAAGCATGTGTCAACAAAAAGAACGGTTTCAATTTAGTAGACTTTGAAATGGTGGGCAGTTTATCCTCACTTCAATTATACCCTCTATAGTAAGTCATGGGCAGCTTCAGGATTATTCAGGGCGAGGTAATGCTATCTGAAAGCATTGATTTTTCCCTCCTCTTCAAGAACAGTTCACTGAAGGATGCACTAGTGCCTCCTTTAAGGAAACACAAAAATACATTTCTCAGGTGCAACTTCTGAGAAATTTCAATCTTAAGGGCTCTGGAGGAGGCTGTAAGAGATGTCTCTAACCTTTAAAGAAAGCCATAGGAAAGCCGGGTACAAAGAGCAAGGATCCTATTTCATGGCTTGAAGCGAAGGGAGATGGATGGAAAAAAGGAGGTGTGGAATGTCATTGAAGCCCTGCAATCTATTCCTCTTCTTGTCTAGCATTAATTTATAAAGCAAACATTTATTTGTGCTAGGGCTGGGGCTACAGTGGTGAACAATAAAGACCAGAGCCGGCTTCATGGGGATGTGATGACCTGGGCAGTCACACAGGGCCCCCCAGGCCTAGAAGGGCCTCTTACTTGGTTTAATGCCCTTTTGCCGCCATCTTGAAATTCTTAATACTCTTTGAAAAAGAGGACCCACATTTTCGTTTTGTTTGGGGCCCTACCAAATATGTAGCTGGTCCTGATAAAGACACAGTCATTTCTGCTTTCATGGAGCTTACAGTTTAGTGGGAGAGACAGTCATGAACTCATTACATAAACTGCTAATTCCAGTTGTGATGAGGGTGACTAAGGGAAAGGTAGAGATTTCTTAGGGGGTATATAACATGGGGACTCAGTCTAGTCTGCAGTCAAGTGAAGGTACCCAGAAGAAGAGCTATTTAAACAGACATCTGAAAAATAAGTTATGCAAACATGCGGAGTTCTCTGGGGAGAGCCATTCAGGAGTATGTGCAAGTTCCCCAAGACAGCAGGAACTCAGCCTGTTGGAGTCAGAGAGAAGGCTAACGTGACTAGAACATAGCGAGCAAGGCAGAAGGCTAGGATTCTGTCTTTGGCAGGAGCATCAAGGTCTGGATTCACTGTGGTCAGATTCACAAGTCTTCCTTGTTGGCAACCAGAGGCGACCCATAGGCTCCTTTTTGTTGGTCTCCCATTATTATTCCTTGATCCATGAATTAGTCTAGCCTCCTTTAATATTGGAGCTCTCTGAGGGACAGGTTGAAGAGCTCTCATAAATATCTTAGTCTCTCATTATTCATTCTGTTACTTAAATTCAAATAATATATAAATAATTGTGGGGCATTTACTGTATACCAGACACCTTTATTTATTTATTTTTTTTAAATGTATATTATTGCATGAATTCTCATAGCAACACTGTCAGGTATGTGCTATTATTCTCATTTTACAGATGAGGAAACTGAGGCTCAGAGAAGGCAAAGGACTTGCCCAAGTTGACACAGCTGATGGCAGGCTCTTTTCTACCTCCTTAAGGCCTGCCAACACAAGCATTTGATTCAGTGTTCTCTAATCAGCCCTCAGGTCACGTATATTAGTCCTATCAAATCTATGTTCTGTTGTCCTTTTCCTGCCACCTAACAGAATAGTCTTATCATTTCTCTCCCTAGCGGCCTTCTCAAATCCTCCTTGGATTTTCCTTCCTCTATTCCTTTGGAATTAAGTCCAAATTCCATAGCATCGGCATCGAGGCCCTTTGAACTCTGACCTCTGACTTTCTGTCCTGCCTTTCTGCCCCTCTATGCTCTGAGCTCCAGTCATTCATTCCAACTTACTCGCAGTTTCTCTCTCTTCGCTGCTATCTCTTTGTACAGGCTAATTCTTTCCCTTGGAATAAACTTCTCTCTCTTTTCCAGCTGACTCATCCTTTGAGACTCAGCTAAAGGATCAACACATTGCCACCTCCAAAGTTTCTCTGTCCCAGTGTCCGTAGGTTGGGTAACATTTCTCTCCTCATGTCCCCAGTCCACAGAGCCTGTATCCTGCTGCCACCAGCCTTCTAAGTTTTGTCTTCCTTGAAGACAAGCACACCACACAGGCCATAGTAGATGTGTACTGGCTGCAAGCACACAGAAGTATTGCTTCTCTCCTTAAAATCCTTGAACAGCTTCTTTTTTTGTTCTCCTGTAGTCTCATCTTCTTCTGTGCCTTTCAAGGGCTTAGGGAGCCTGTACACAGGAAGCATGATTTCCCACCAAGATCTAACCATAGTTAGACTGGTCCACTCAGCTTTCAGGCCTTGATGTAAGACAGACCTGATGCCATGACCTCTGCCTTGCAAGTTTCTCGAGCTATCTGAGCCTCAGTTTCCTCAGCAGTTAAATGGGGAAAACAATAGTAGCTATTGGGTTATTGTAAGGGTTAAATTAAAATTGCACAAGGAGATATGGAAACTCTCGTGCATTTCTGGTGGGTATGTAAGATGGTGCAGCCACTGTGGAAAACGCTTTGCTAGTTCCCCAAAACATAGAATTTCCAAGTGGCCCAGCAATTCCACTCCTGGATATAAACCCCAAAGAACTGAAAACAGGTACTCAAAGTATGTATAAGAATGTCCATAGCAGCATTATTCATAATATCCAAAGGTGGAAGCAATTCAAATGCCCACCAATAGATGAATGGAGAAACAAAATGTGGTATAGCCATACAATGGAATATTATTCAGCTATTAAAAGGAATGAAGTTCTGATATGTGCTACAGCAGGATAAACCTGAAAACATCATGCTAAATGAAAGAAACCAGGCACAAAAGGTCACATATTGTAAGCTTCCATTTATATGAAATATTTAGAATATGTAAATCCATAGAGACAGAAAGTAGATTAGTGGTTGCCAGGGGCTGGGGAGAGGGGAAAATGGGAATGATTGCTTAATAGGTAAGGAGTTCCTGTTTGGGGTGATGAAATGTTTTGGAACTTGATAGAGGTGATGATTGGGCAACATTGTGAATGTACTAAATGTTACTTATTTGTTCATTCTAAAATGTTTAATTTTATGGTATGTGAATTTTGCCTCAATTTTAAAAATGCAATAAGCAATGCACGAGCCTACTGCCTACCACATAGAAAGTGCTCAATACACATTAGCGAATGATGTCAATAATAATGACAGCCTCTCTTAAGAATCCAGAATGAAGATGTCATCCATGAATGTCCCCAAAGCCATGGCAATATTGACATATATATATAGTCTGAACAATGTCTGTAAATTCAATATACCACT
This sequence comes from Cabassous unicinctus, assembly GCA_029593785.1. Classification (NCBI taxonomy): domain Eukaryota; kingdom Metazoa; phylum Chordata; class Mammalia; order Cingulata; family Chlamyphoridae; genus Cabassous; species Cabassous unicinctus. The sequence goes on along the minus strand of JAQZBX010020781.1, from coordinate 22,728 downwards.
GCTTGTTGAGTAAGCCATTTTATTCTTCTTCTTTTTTTTTTTCCCCTTATCTAACTCTTTAACACTAAAAAGCAGCCATTCTCTGGACCTTGGCGTTCTTGGTGAGGCTCCCTCTTTAGACTTACACGGGTGGTGAATTTGTAAGAGTTTGTTACTTTCTCAAGCTCTCCTCTTTCAAAGCTGTCAAGAACTACCCTATGAAAATCTCTTTAAAGGTGAGTGGGGAACTCTATACTGTTTGCACTGGGAAAAAAAAGGAAATCCATTGTACATTAGAAAGTTCACTTGGCTGAAACATTTGTAATTTGAAGTCTTGTAATTTGAATAGCGCAAGTAGAAGTGCTGGGGAAAGGAAAGAACCTCCAGAGATAAGTACTTAACTAGCCCCATAGATCCCATTTTAAAAGACTGTCCATATGTTTACTGAAGTGATTTCTCTGGACAAATGGAAGAGAAATGTAAAATAAAATAATAGAAACTCTAAAACGTCCCTCTTTGGGTGTCATTTGACAGTATTATCCTGTTGAACCCTCTCTTTCTGGACTGGTTAAAACTTTTAAGCAGGGCTTCCTGGTAATCATTAGCACAGGAAATAACTTTGGGCTCAGTGACAGCAGGAGGATTTTTGCCTGTGAAAGAAATGGGCATGCTTGCCCTCCTCCGTGTATGTCCTTCCTTGCTTTCTTGTTGGTCAGGAGGACTGGTTGTGATTTGAATCTTGTCTCTATCCCCAGTGTCTCTTTCTTAATGGGAATCCCATGTCCTTCATCATAGCAGATGGGCTAATGCAGTGGTTCAACCTATGGTTCTGGAATCAGACAACTGTGGGTTCGAATCTTGCTTCTACCACTCCCAAGGTGCTGGACTTTGGACAAGCTTCTCAATCTCTCTAAACCTCACTGCTTCATTTGTGGGAGGGAAGAGATTAGCTTGGAAGAGTTAGCACTAGGATTAAGTCAGGTTGTGCTCAGTTGTGCCTGTGCTGAGAGCTTGCCTGAAGGAAGAAACTGCTTAATGAGCAGAGGCTGTGGTTGTTAATAATGAGAACCACCATGCACAGCATTGTAGAGGAAGAACCCTTGTATTTTCACAGTCCCTTGCAAAGAGGGCTGCTGGGTCAAGTACTCCTTATTTATGAAAAGACTGAGACCCCTATAATGTCAAAACTGGAAGGGGGCTTAATGAGACCCCAAATGTTGACCATTGCTATCACCTGGGGAACTTTATGATGCAGATTCATGGGTTCCACTCCAGGTCTATGGAATCCAAATTTCTAGGATAGACTTGGAAATATTTCACATAATGGATTTCATATAATAATATATGACATATGAGAAAGAGCAAATTTGTAGATTAGAGGTTACCAGGGAATGGGAAGCAAGGGTGAGGTGGGGGCTGGGGTTGTTTTGTTTGGTGAGTATAGAGTATTTGTAAATGTGGAAAAGTTTTAAATAAAGTTGATTTTTAAAAATCTGAGATGGTTTTGAGGAGCTGTCATGCTTGGGAAGCACTTCCTTGGATTCCTTCCCTTCCCTTCCATTTTTAAAAATTTTAGATGGTTTGTAAATACCTGTGTTCCCGTTCATTGATTTAAGACCTCTGTATAAATGGTCCTTTGCTTCATATTCATTTAAGAACTGTGGTGCTGGGAAAGAAATAATTGATATGTCAGAAACCTATCTGTGATGGTTAGGCTAATGTGTCTACTCGGCCAGGTGATGGTACCCAGTTGCTTGGTCAAGCAAGCCTTGGCTAACTGTAATACAAGGATATTTCATGGACTTTAATCTTCAGTGAGTTGATTGCATAGATAGCTGATTACATCTACAATCAACCAAGGAGATTGCTGTCAGCAATGAGTGCTATCTTATCCAATCTGTTGAAGACCTTAAAAGGGGATGTGATTTCAGCATTCAGAGAAAGAATTCCCAGCTCCACTCCATACAGCCAACATCTCCTGAGAATTCATCAAGGACCTTCATTGAAACCCCTGGTTTGCAGCCTGCCCCGAGGAATTTGGACTTGTGAATCGCCACAGTTGCATGAGAGAATTTTATACTATTTACAGATATTTCCTGTTGGTTCTGTTTCCCTAGAGAACCCTGACTAATATACCCATAGTTTTTGGAAATTAGAACTTTGCTCTTGAAAAGTAATTATGGAAATTTCATAAAAAGGTGAAAGAATTTTGAGGAGAGTAAACATAAAAATTACATTTTGCAAATTGTACTTTGAAAGAATTAAATTAATTGAAGCAGCTCTTCCCAAGCCTAAATCCTGAATGCTCACACAACCTCAGAATGTTTCATCCTTGTCAACTACTTTCTGCTCTGATATGGCCTAAACACACCACTTAAGTAAGAGTTTTCCTTAACAGGTGCTACCTGGGCACTGAGTATGTGAACCCTAAGAGGGACTTTGGGAACCACGCAGGGCACAGGAAATTCATTTTGGGGATCATGAAACCTTCGGTACTTCCTTCTTTGTGTGAAAGGCTATCTTTTCAAAGAGGAAACTGTCTCTCCAGTGTGCTTGAAGGCAGCTCTATAAGGTGGCCTTTTTAAAAAGATTTATTTATTTACTTTATTTATTTATTTTAATCCACCCCCCACAATGGTTCTTTGGTCTGTCTGCTCATTGTTTGCTTACCTTTTCCAGGAGGCACTGGGAACTGAATCTGGGACCTCCCACATGGGAGGCGAGTGCCCAAGGGCCTGACCCACATCCGCTCCCTGCAGGCTGCTCTGTCTGTTGGTTTGTGGCATCTGCTCATTTAGGCATCTGCTCGTTGTGGCAGGTGCAGTATCTGCTCATCTTCTTTAGGAGGCAACAGGACCCGAATCTGGGACCTCCCATGTGGTAGGCAGGCACATCCGCTTCCCGGCCTCTTTCTTTAATTCATTCATCTATTCACTCCACAAATATTTATGAAGTGTCTGGTAGGTGCCAATCCCTGCAGAACTAGGGACATATTGGTGAATCCGATTGGCATGATCCTTACTATTGCAGGGAAAGACAGACTTTGCATGGGTAGTTATAAGAGTGAATCATATTACCAAAAGAAGCAGTGGGTGCTATGGAAGCATCACCCAGCACCACGAGTAAGACATGAGGGTGGGAATGGACTTCTACTTGGGTCATGTGGAAGGATGAGTCATAGGCATTTGTCTCCTGATGTTATCAAATTGGAGAATATGAAGAATGAGTCAGGCTATGTCTGTGATGCCAGTGCTACCAGGTGAAGAGGGTCATGTGTATGATGAGAATCAACTGGTTTGTCTCTTTTGACATTCATTAAATATAACCATGGTTTGAGAAAACTTGTGACTTTTTCTACACCTAAAAAATAAATTTTAATCTGGGGAGGCTGTGATGAGAAACTCTGGAGGGAGGCTGCTATAATAGGCAGTTGAGTCCTGAAACTAGAAAAGTAACAGTGAGCACGAGGGAGAACGTGTGATGCTGGAACAATTTTGAAGTATTAACCACGTGTTTTTAATTCCTCGTATTTCTTTCCGGCCCTTAGTGCATCCCCATTCAGACAGACGCTCCATCTTTACTCAGCAGAAATTCAAAGAATTCACAGTCTCTCGTGACTTCTGATTTTCAAAAGCCCAGGCCTCAGAGGATGGGGAGGATTTGAATTGCCTAAGAAGGAAGACTTCTGGCTCCTAGAACTAGAAAAGATTTCTCCGGTGAGCCTGTCATTGCCTGCTCGCTTTGAGACCCATTTCTCGCCCTTGCTGTGCTCGGCTTTGTATTTCAGGGTGATCCCTACAGACTATCCCCTAGCCTCTCGCCCATCTGACTTCTGGGTAGTTTGTCTGATGAGAGACGCAGACTTCGTGTTTGGAGGGCAAGAGGAGAGAGACCTCAGGGTCCTTCTCCCTCTGTCCTCTCTGCTACCTGTGGCCTCTCTGACAGCAGGTATGTTGTCTGTGGTTCTAGCTCCAGCAGGCAGTCCCTCCCTCTCTGCTCACACTTCCTGACTGAAGGCCCCATTCAGGCTCGGGCTGGGGAAACACCATCTCCCCCCTTTGTCTTTCTTGTTCTATGGTGCTAGTTGTTTTCTGCAGCAATCTCGGTGGCCTCATTGCCCCCTGTTGGCTCTTTCAGCTTTTCTAGCACCTTTCAGATTCTCTCCCATTAAATGACCTCATTTGGCCCAAGTTCTCCTTTCCTGACTGGATGCTGACAACCTAGGGAGGGAGGGCTCCCAGGAAGGAGAGTGATGGGGCCTGGGTTGACCTTGTGGGCTCATGTAGACCGACAGGGGTTTCTCTAAGGCACAGCCTGGCCTCCACCTGATCACCTGTTCAAATAAGCAGCAGGAGCTGTGGGAATCAGCATCCTCAGACCATTAGCTCTCCTTACCTCTGGTAACTGGTGGAGGCTCCCCTTTGCCAGCAGCCTCCATGAACCTGTTTGTGTCCCCATGTAGTCAACCCCCACAAAAGACCCCAGGACACCCCTAAGCCCTCAAGACAGAGAATGGGGTCCTCATAAACCCAAGCCCCATCAACAGGAAGGTAAGAAGATTTGCATCATATTTTGCTCTCTGTTCAAGAACTCGGAATGTTAAAGCTGGAAATTACCTTAGAGACCATCTAGTCCAAATTCTTCATTTTATAGTTAAGAACGTTGAGGACAGGGAAGGGATTTGGGTTGTCCAAGAACTCCTAGCTCATCTTGTTTCTACTACTTTTTGGTAAGTTTTAGCATCTTTTATGGAGAACCTCCACTCCTACCTTGCCTATTCTGCATAATACCATATATTCTCAATTCTAGATTATTTGAAGGTGTTTGAGAGTAGAAAGCATTGACTGAACAGAAGTTTGCATATGCCTGTGGCTTTATCTTTCCATGCATAGTTAGTGGTATAAAAATGTCTAAAATCTATTTTGGGGTTCTGTAAAAGAAAACTCTTTCTGGAATGACACTTGAACTGTTAAATATCATCTCAAGTCTCATTTTGGGGCTATAACCTCCTAAGAGCCTGGTACAAGACTAAAGTGGATTAAGGCTGAAATTTTCCAGAGGCTTTGTCTCAGATCAGTAAAGTACTTCTAATCACTTTCTATCATCATTACAACCAGAACGACTTCTGGATCTCATGGTCTACTGTCATTATTTAGAAGAATTGCATGCCATGGTTGAGAGGATAATTGCTGAACAGAATTCTTGTTATCAAAACAAATTTAGAAGGGAAAAAGTCTGTATCTTTGACTTTATTCGAGTTCTGGGTTATCTTTTTAAGGAGGATATTGACTCCTAATTATTTTACTGTTTCTTCTATTTTTCTAAAAGAAAGAATAAATTCCAAGGACTCAGAGTTGAAGATTTCAACTGTTTTGTGTTTAGGATCCTAAGCAATAGGTCTGAATATTGGAAAACATACATAGTTTGCAACATTCTCCCCTCCCCCCAGGAGTTAATTCTTTACTTCAATACGGAGACCTGTCCAGGCCCAGGCAGATTATCCACAACATTATTTGGCAGGTAAATGCAAAGCCCAGATCATGTCTGTTCCATTCCTTGTGAAATTCCAAGAGGCATTACTAAGGACTCAGGCATAAAAGTTTAGAATCTGTGTCTTTGCATGAATTTAATCATCTCCATCAGAATCCTTAAGGAATTACAATAACAGTGATTCATTCATAATTCACAATTTCCATTATCTTCTTTCTCCATCTAGTGTGGGGGGTAAAATTTATGGCTTCATTTACATTGTGTTCTATGAATAATAGAAGAAATACAGTAAAGACCCATGGAAATGTTCTTGCCGCAGATGCACTTCGGAGCCCATCTGCATCACAATAGCCTCCTCGCCTTTCGTACAGTGCAGGATCTGCCGAGCTTGCAGCTGTGGAGGGAGCATTTCAAAGGGGGCCATTCTCATTATACAGAGTCTTCTCTTTCTTTGAACTTCAAAGCAGAATGAGGAGACCTTAAATGATATGGGGTAGGTGAGTGATGAAATTGTAACTTCAGGTCTAAAATATCTTCAATTATGTGGATGGGGAAACACAGTCGTTCAGTGGAGCAAATATGTTTGTTCAGAATGATAGCTGGCTGGCAGGCGGGAACCAAATTAATCTGAAGATTTCTTTAGGCTGTTGGGGCCTTAAAGAAATCTAGCCAAAGCCATCCTTTTGCAAATGGGGAAACCAAGGCATGGCGAAATAAAGTGACTTATTCAAGGTCACATGGTAGAGGAGTCCCAAGAGCACAACCAGAATCGTTGCCGGGAAAAAGTCAGGTGCTTTTTCCAAGACACCCCGCTACTTTGTTTTAAAGGCAAAGCACCTGGGCTTTGTAACACTGGCAATAAAGCTAGTCGTAATCCTCTTGCCGAGGGATTTTCAAACATGGAGCAAAGACGTTTTCAAGGATTTTCCCCTCTAAATAATAATCTCTCTCAATTGAAAATCTTCAGTGAAAAACATTTTGAGATTTGAAGAAAGAAATTTGTCATACTTTTGCGATTAAGTAAATCTCATTTTTCTTCTCCCGAGGAATGACAATAAAGCTGATGAAAACCTTTCGGCGTTTGGATTTCTCCCTCTGTTGTTTAGTAGCAGCCCAGTGCAATCTTTTATTACTACTCGGTCCCCCAAAGGATAAAAACAACAACAACCAAAAAACCCAACCCATATACTTTAAAGACTGGTCTGTCTTTTGAATCAGTAGCTTTCCAGGGATCACAAGGAGCACGATGTAGCCAAGCCAAACCCTTTTCACATAGTAAAAGGCTCAATGCATTTTTATCACAAAGATCCATACATTAAAAAATATGCTTTTACTTGTAGTTTGTTGTGGGTTATGAAGAGTAGTTTCTAAAACCTATTATGTTAATTACTCCCTTTCCTCTGCCATGCTTCCTACTTCCTGGTCTTTTTCTACTTTGTTTTCAAAGAAAAAACAAATATATAAAGTCTTTGGGGGAGGATCTCTTGTTTCTTATGGAAGACTCCCATAGCATGCTCTGTCTCTAATTTTATTAAAGTAACTCAGATACCATGTCAGTGGGAAGGCCTTTTGTAGCTGAGAAGGGCAGCTGATATTAGTAGCCAAAACACATACAAATTCAACTGCTCCGTGATTCATGGATGCACATTCTCTGTGATCCAACATGACTAATGCATTTAGTCATGCACAATAAAAACCAAACAAAAGAATCTACTCTTGGCCTTTCACTGTCCGCTTCCCACCCCAAGCTTTAAGGAATTCCTCCAGTTATGCACATCAAAACTAAAATACTGTTCTTTTCCTCCCAAAGTAAGTAGCAACACTCAAAGGGTTTTGCTATAGACAGAAAAAAATGCAATCACTTTGTTTACCTTCTTGTGCTAAGTGCTTGCACCTTCCTATTGCAGAAGTGTAATCTGGCGACAAGCTGATCTTGTTTTATATAGTGAATTCTTGTGTATATCAACAGATAAGTGTTAAATTAACAGCAGCAACAAACTTGGATTCCTATAGTTTACAAAGTCACCAAGATCTGATCTATTGCCCATTTCAAAAGTTCACTTGCTAAATTAAATTCAGCATGATTAAGATACAGGTTAAAACCACATTGCCTGCCTAATTTCTCAGTGTCTGCTTTTTACATGCTGTTATTCATTGTTACAAGTTACAAGATCTGCTTATTAAGTTTAGGATGAAGACCAGATTTTTTGTTCTGACTTGTAAGAATCACGAGGCTTCTAAGAACCTGACTATCTACTGGATCTCTCTCCTTTCCATGAATTTTTTTTTTCTAAGGAGAAACGGTAAGTCAAATTGCCCCTAGTCACACAGTGAGAGAGTAGTGGATCTGACAGTTGAGTCCAACTTTGAGGCCAAAGTTCATGCTCCTCCCACATTATCCCCATTTACAGATTCAAAAATATATAGGCAAAATCTTGGATGATAGTTTCGCAATAGATCAATGAGGGAAGCCCGGATGTTTGGAGGACAGGTGTAACTGGCAAGGTCCAAGTAAGTCTGCGTCCTGGGAGATGACCCAGCGGGCTGCTCTTCTGTTCTCATGGTTTTCAGAGTGCCCAGTCTTGCCAACTGTAGACCCACAGAACCAGTCTGCTGTTTGCTTAATCTTTTAGATTCCTCCTGACAGAACAACTTGTTCTCCTTTCCTCCTGGTGAGATAGGTGAAGGTTGAATATAAGCAGAGTCTTTCTTTTTCCTGTTCAAAATGTAGAGAGGCATTTGACTCCAGCGGCTTGAATTAAAAGGATGACAGTGGGTTAATTAAATCACTGGAGCACTGGGCGACCCTCACTGCGATTCTCCTGGCTTAATCTCAGGATTAAGGTCAAAACTCATGGGGTTGGAATATGGGTCTACCAGTAGCCTTAGGTTTCTTTGGCATTGCATAGAGATGGATGCTTATTGTAGAAATTTTGAAAAAATACAGAAAAATACTTTATCAGTCAGCGTGCACATAGGAAACAAATGGCAAATTCCCAAAGGGTAAGAGACTTTTTACAAAGGTGTGGGCAGGAGTAGGGAACCCAATAAAAAATGGTGAAGTGTTTTAGGCCAGCAACAGTGGGGATCTGTTACTACCTCTAAATTGGAGGGGCTTTGGAAGGGAGAGGTCACCAGACCCTGGAGAAAGGGTTGCCCATATAGAAGAGAGCCATAGGACAGAGCCGAGGCCATAGGTTGAGGGATAAAATCCCAATCTGTACTGGCAAGGTGGGAGCCCTGGCAGTAAATACCCCACTCTCACTTTGCTCCCACACTCTTATTACTTGCTGATGTGTCCTCTTAGTTGAACCCAACTAGAAGCCAGATGGAAAGCAAATATGTTAATACCATCCCTAAATTTTGGCCTCCCAGGACACAGCAGGATGTAGATGGGTGGAGAGTGGATCTGGAGGGGGCAGGAAGAGAACATCCAGTAATAATATATAGACATGAATGTTCTTATACTACAAGGTGTTAAGATTGTGGTGATGCATGGGAAAAATACAACTAATGCAATTTATAGTCTATAGTTAAGAACAACATTACAATGTTTTTGTAATAAAAGCAAAGAAGGTAAAAAAAGAATATGGGGTTTGGTTCTGTGAGATAAAAATATGAGTATGCATTTTTTTTTCTTCTTCATCTTTTCATTAATAAGGAGACCTTGGCTATGTCATTTAACTAATCTGTGTTCATCTGTGTGTCTTTCTGAACACTGGAGGAGCAATTGAGTTAGTTGTTGGAATTAGATGAGATAAAAGTGCCTGGACAGAATTTTTAGGATTAATGCTTCTGCAACTTGTTGAGCTGCCTTTTGTCTGCTATTTTATTTTTGAATTTGAAATAAAGTTTGAATTAAAAAAAAAAAGAGAGAACATCCAGTATAAAACAAAAGTTCCCATGACCCCTTGCCCCAAAGAAAACCATGGCTAATGTGTTTTGATGTATTTCTTTTTCCTAATCATATATAGATATAAACATATATATGTATATATGTAATTACAAAGTAAATCATAAATATGGGCAGTTTTGTTCAAAGCTTTTAAAATTTTAATTCACTATTTCTACAAATACTTGAATACGTATTATTTGCCAAACACTGTTGGTCCTGAGGGTTTAGAAGTAACAGGAGGTCTCTCTTCCCTAGGAGCCTATGCGCTCCTGGGGGAAAGCAGATGTGAAGACTTGAAAAAAGGAAAACAAGATCATTTCAAATAGTGATGACATCTGTATAGGAAATAGAAGAGGATGATGTGAAGAGAGAACTTTAGATGGAGTCACTAAGGAAGGCTTCTGAGCATGTGACTTTTGACTTGAGACCCAGTTGGCAAGATCCAAGGGTAAATTGCTCCAGGCAGATGGAACAGAGGAGCCTAAATGATACTGTTAATAATACCTTTAGTTTTTCCCTATTACATTAAAGTTTCTTTGAGTTTTAGTGACTGCTTTGTGTTTTTCATCAGCTTCAACAATGGCATAAATAGCTATCATGTTTGTGAGTAGAACAGCAGTTGAGTTCTTAGTAGAGTTGTTGGAGATAGTAAGAACATAATAAATATTTATTGAGTTAGTGAATGTATAAAAGGTTGACTCAACAATTATTGAACACCTGCTATGTATAACACAACATCAATTTGGGGTAGAGGGGTTGGTTTATAGACAGAACATGAACTCTGTCCTGACCTCTAGAAGCTTACATTGTTAGCTCATCTCACTCATGCATCATTTGTTCTCTAGACAAGATCCTCAAAAGCTCATAGTTTTAGAATTTAAAATTCCCACCACTACTCCTGTGTTTGCCAGGGCTGCTATAACATATTCCATAGACTGGTTGACTTAAACAACAGCAATTTATTGTCTCACAGTTTTGGAAGCTAGAAGTCCAAAATCAAGGTGTTAGCCGGATCATGACTTCTTTGAAGTCTGTAATATTCTGGCAGTGGCTTTCTGGCAACCCATAATTCAATCTCTGCCTCTGTCACATGGCCATGATCTTTCTCTCTGTCTATTGCCTCCTGTCCCCTACTCACTGTGTCCAATTTTAGTCTGCATATAAGGACTCCAGTCATAATTGGTAAGGCCCACCCTGACTCAGTTTGGCCTCACCGTAAATAATAACATCTTTAAAGATCTTATTTACAAGTAGGTTCACATCCCCAGGACTCGGGGCTAGGATGTGAACATGTGTTTGTGGGGGACATGACTCAATCCATAGCACTGCCCTTCCCTGATGATGCCCTCTTTTGATTTACAGCATCTCCTTCCCTGGATCAGATGATCAGCCCATGGAGAAATACTGGTGGAGGCCATGAGTCTTCCAAAAGGAGACCCATTCAAATACCATCTTTGGCAGTACTGAAATCCTTGAAGCTTCACCTCAACTTGATTTTCTTTTCCTTGATACTTGTGATGTCTGGAAAACTTTAGAATCATGGAATGTCAGAGTCGGAAGTGTTTTAAAAGAGCAACCCTGTCACCTTCTGGATAGGGAATCCAAGGTCCAGAAATCAGAAGTGACTTTTCCAAAGAAACATACTTAGTCTTTGACACAATCTGATGATTTATCTACTGCCTTCCATGCTGGGGTGATCGAGAAGGAGATTAACTCAATTTGGATTTGTTGAGTGCTCTGCAGTTTTCAGAGTGCTTTAATTTATATTATCTATATCATTTTCAGACCTGGATTGTATAGTTTTTGTCTTGACTTTGGCCTAAGTTATAATTACAATGATAGAAAACATCTGTTGATCGTTTTATGTGCCAATCACTATGCTAAGCACTTTACAAGATTATCCCTTTTAATCATCCTAACAACCCTTTGTATTATCATAGAGATATTATCTGCATCTCTATTGTAGAGGTGGGGTGTCCAAGGCCAATAAAATCTATCTTCCCAAGCTCACACAGAACAAGTGGCAGCAGAGTTTGAACCCAGTTTGTGTAATTTCAGTGCCCACACTTTTAACCATGTCTTGGTGATTACTTTGGCTTTCCTCCTCTCCGTGTACATTTTTGCACACTGTAGAACCAGTGTTCCAAATGATGCCAAGTCTTCTCAAGGAAACAAGCACTCATAGCGAGTATATTTTTATTGGGAAGACATCTGCACCTTTTTGCCAGCCAAAAATAACATATGGAAACATTTCCCACATTTTCACCAGGGGGCACTCACTCCTTTCCCTTGGATGGCTAGAGACGATTTTTTGGAAGTATATCTGTTGGCCAAAATAGAATCCTTTTTGTAGCCACAGTGACTATTGGGATCAGCTCTGTCCTGCAATAATTTCTGACCAAAATAATGTTTCTGTTTAAAATAATATGACTGGGTTCTGAGTATGCCTTCTTGGTACCTATTTAGGATCCAACTTACATGTTCCATTTGGAAAACACTTAGGGTCTAAAAACTGCCTTACTCTTCTTCCACTGAAATGAACAAAAGATTATCTATGCATTCAATTTGTAGGTGTACTTTTCAGAGCTGAAAGCCCAACAGATAAAAACAGGCAAGCAAATTCTATCTCTGGGAATTGCCTTGCAAACCAGCCCCAAGATTCAACTGATGGATAAATGGAGGCTTCCTGGGGAAAAATGTTTTCTCAAGGATAAATTCTCTCCAACAAAAAGACATTTGTTTGGTATCATATCAATCCTATTAGCTATTAGGTCTGAAAGGACACACACTTTATCAAAGAAACCATGCAGATAGTTGAGTATTAAGGCAATGTAAGGGGAACACATGGGAGGCCTTAGACATTTTTAAGAATATCCTTAAAAGTGTTGATTATGTTTGGGACTTGATAAAGATAAGTATATATCTCTGATTGCCTTTAAATGAACATTATATTATAACTACAGAGAAATAGGAAGATCCATTAAAATGTGCAGAATGAACAATGGGAGTTATTGCTTTCTGTTACCCTTTTGAGGTCTTGTTATGGAGGTTATTTGGTCAATCAATCATTCACTCATTTATTCAATCAATCAACCAGTCAGTCAAAGAGGTAGATTAAAATTGGCCTGTCCCCATAAAAAAGCTTATCCTTAAGTCTGGAGACTGTGTAGTATAATGACTAACAGAAAAAGTTTTGACATAAAATCAATCTAGATTTGAATCCTGGCTCCACCATTTCTCATTTCTGTGATCTTGGGTGAGTAAATTTAACTTCCTTGAGCCTTGATTTCCTCATATATAATATGGGGAAAATTATGGTATACACTTGATAAGGTTGATGTCAAGATTAAGAAAACAATGCAAAATTGTCTGGCATATAAAACACTCAATAATGGATATTATTATTTGTATAATAAAAGTTACTTCAAAAGTATTTAGAGATGATACATAATAAAGAAATAATCACATGGGTTGAATTAATTCATTGCTGGGCTTTTTCCCCCTAATTAACTCTAGTAGCCAGCTATAGTAGTGCTAATTAGTTATTTAAAAAACACCAGCTGTTTGAGTAAATCTACTGTCATAAAACATAGGATCCTAGAGCTGGGAAGATTAACAGATTCATCTCATCCAAACTTCTCAGATGAAGGGAATTCTTTAAAAAAAAAATCTTTAAATAAACCTGGTTTTTGTGCATAGCCACAAATTGAATGTATGAGTAGATAATTGCAGTTTCTCATTGATCCAGAAATTATAATTTATACATTACCTCTTTTTGTCCAAATCATTGCTTCAATGTGAGTAAGAGAAAGAGTGATTTCATTTTATATTTTTGTATTCCAGCTGACTATTAAGTAGATTTTCATTGTTTTCTGTAGAATTTTGAAACAGCTAAAGAATCTCTTACTTCAGGTAAAAAAGAATTGCTCATGTTGAGTGGGACAAATTTATCCTGTAGAAAAGAAGCTAAGAAGATCAAAGTTACCAGGGCAGTAAATTGTGTCAGGTCTCTCTGCTTAAGTAGGGGTTACTCATTTGAGCACATTCTTGTCCAATGGCATATATTGAGAAGAACAGTCCTCTTTGGGGTTTGCCCAACTGGGGATAATGCTTTCGCATGCCTCGGAATGGGGTGAGCAACAGCAGACCTGGCCCACATGGTCTCATCTTAACTATATATGAATCATGGTCTAGCTTATTTTTTCATATTTGTAAAAACAAAAAAGAAAAGCCATAGATGGGTTTAAGATTGATTTTTTTTTTCTGTTAATATGACCTACTATGTCCAAGCTTTCATATATTCCAGCCCTGTCTGACCTCCAGTTTGGCTATTTTGCCAATATATGTATCCAGGGAATCCACTCAGAAAATATGTTGACTATCATCATTTACTATCTGTTGGACTAAATGTCAAAAAATGTACAGAGCTGAGATTCCAGCATAATCTCACAACTCCATCCAGGATAATTTCCAGTTGAAGAATATCTTTCTCTCTTCTAATGATTCATAGTACTCCAATTTACTCTGCCCTTATAGTACTTTTAGTCTTCTACATAAATTTCTGTAATTTATTATTAAATATTATTTTGTAAAGTTACAGTAGTAAAACACGAGTATATTCGGATCCTAAAACCTTCCACAATATTTATGTAAATGGGGAAATCAGAGACCATTTCCCAATCCCATGACCTTCCTCATAGGTAACCTCTCTTAAGCATAGGCCATATCCTTCATGCTTTTTTTTCTATTCCTTTACACTAAGGGTTATAAACTCAACAATCCACAGGGGTCCAGCAGGTAATATAAATGAGTGAGGGAGGGTGGGTATAAAACATTGGGGCAGAGTGGGGCCTTTTGAGAGCTGGAGATGCATATGCCATCTAAAAAGGGTGGCAGCTAGCAGGCTGCACCAGCCAATTATTACCATATTGGGAAGGCAGGTCTGGCATGGCAAAAACTTTCTTTCTTTCTTTTTTTTTTTTTTTAATCAAGAAAAGTTTGAAATTTATATTTTGAAATAAAATTTCTTAATATCTAAATACTAGCAACTAATTCAGATATTTTAAAGTCACTGTTGAAGTTAAACAAAATACATCTGCAGGCTTGTTGTGACTAGATGATAGCTGGTTTGTGCCCTTTGATCTACGTACCACACACGCACATACACACACACACATGCACATACACTATTTGCATATACTATTTGTATTATCTTTCCAGGCTAAACTTTTTTTTAAAGGCAAGGCCTATTTCTTACTCAATCTTGTAATCATTCCATAGAATCTACGTAGACAAACAATATGCCTATCTCCAAACCTTAGTTTCTATCTACACAATGTCCCTAAGATAATGCAAAAAATGAAATCAACAAAAAAAGCAAGAGCAAAATCCAAACGCACACAGCAGGAACAAGAAACAAAACAATAAGAACAATAAATAACAGCAACAAATCGACTTAGAAAAATGTGTAATTGAGAACAGTGGTTAAAATCACCTCCAAAAGATGTCACTGACAATGGTCAACACAGGTATATCCATGCATCATATCGCTCTGATTCTGTTCCCCTCCCCACGTTCCCACTTGATTTATCTGATTGCCTGAGAGTAGGATCTCTTACTTGTCACTCAGTTGACCAGTGGCTGGAACTGAGGGTCAGGGCTGGGAAGACACCCCCATTCCTTAGGCTCTGATCTTTGAGGTATTTCCTTACATGGAGAATTGAGAAGACCATGGGCATTGAAAAGTTGGAATGCAAAAAAGTTGACTTGATGGTGCATATGAAAGGCAAGCAGTTTGAGAATCATTTCATTTTGATATACACAGGGAAAAAGAAAGCAGAGAATGGAAAAGAATCTGTAATTAGCTTTGAATTTCATCCAAGACATCTACTTCCAGGAATGGTTCTATCTCTAATTACTTAGGCTTGGAAATTGAGCTCTAGAGAAGAGGCTTTCTTGTAAGGTTTCAAGTACACTCTGACCTCACCTCAATACTCTATGTAGGGTACAATGCAATGAGCAGGATTTGCATCAGGGTGAGTTGGAATACTCCAACAGCTTCCTAACTTGACTCCCTTACTCCACTCTTGCTCCATCTCATTGGTTGGGGTGATCCTAACTGAAAATCCATACTCACCCACCTGCTTAACAATTTTCAATGGTTTCCATTGCCCTTGGATAAAAGTTTACTTTCCTCAACCATCTGACCAAGGACACACTGCATTTTTGGCCTCTTGTTTACCTCTTTAGTCTCGACTCTGGGCCTTCCTTATGCTGTTCCTTCCCCCTGTTTGCTGGCTAAATTTTTCTCATTCTACAGACCTCAGCTTAAATAACCTTTTCCCCGAGAAGCCATCCCTGGCCCTCTACAGCAGTGCTGTCCAATAGAAATGTAATGCAAACTAATTAGGTAATTTAAATTTTTCTAGCAGCCACATTAAAAAGGCAAAAAGAAATAAGTGAAATTAATTTTATTAATATATTTTATTTAACTCAATATGTCCAAAATATTGTCATTTCAATGTGAAATCAATATAAAAATTATTAATGAGATACTTTATATTTTTTTGTACTAAGCCTTCAAAATCTGGTGTGTATTTTGTGCTTAGAGTGCTTCTCAGTTAAGACTAGCTGCATGTCAAGCCTCGATAGCCATGTACGGCTAAGGGCTTCTGGATTGGACAGCACAACTGTAGAGCAAGTTGTATGCCCCTCCTCTGGGGCTTGTCTCACATCTCCTGTGCTGTGCTCTAGTCACAGAACATCTGTTTGTCCTTAAGTGGATCATGCTCTTTCTCACCTCTGGGTCTTAACCTGTTATTTCCTCTGCAGGAAACTCTTCCCCAATCCTCCTGTATCTGGCTAGCTCCTATGCAATTTTTTGGATCTTGGCTTCCTCCAAAAAGTTTTCTGTGACTCTCCAAATCTAGATAGGTATCTTTTCTATGTGTTCCCATGTGTTTCCTATGATACATCATAGCATGTTTCCTACCCTTGCTTCTTTACTTGTTTGTAGCTCCCTCCAGACTGTGAGCTGCATGGGGGGACTATTGGTTTGTCTAGCTCACTAGTTCAATGCCTAGTACCTATTACGTGCTCAATAAAGCATTACTTTCTGATTTTCAGATAGGAAAAACAAACTTTTATATTCCCTGTGGCTGATTGAGTTAAAAACTCAAAATCTAGTTAGTTTCATAAAAACTCTCGACTCGTATTCCTTAAGCTAGCTGTAACATTTCATCTAAAGACTTGGAGAATACTATTTAAAAATAAAGAGTACAACCTGAGTTCCTGGTTTTGACAAGGTATGAGTATGATGATTATGTAAGATATCCACAATGGGGAAAGGTAGGTGATGGGTACACAGGAACACTGCACTGTATTTGCAACTTCTTGTGAGTCTTTATTTCAAAGTAAAAAGCTTTTTTAAAAAAGTGTTTTCTCAACTTAAAACTATTCTGGGTAATCACAAAATTCCATAGGCTATATATGCTTTTGGTTACTTTTTTTTTTTTTTTAAGGAGGTACCGGGAATTGAATGCAGGACCTTGTACATGCAAAGCAGGTGCTCAACCACTGAGCTACACCAACTCCACACTACATATGCTTTTGGTATTATTAAAATGCTGTTTTTTTAAAGGTAAAACTTGACAATATGAAGCAAAACAGAGGAGTGGGAGAAGACTTAAATCAATGGCTCTCAGACTGTGGGTTCATTGCACATTTTTGAATATTAGAATTTTTGGCAGCCTTCTTGAGTGATTAGGAGACTAAAAACAACATTTAAACAAATTAGGAATAATTAGAAGGCAATCATTACCACAGTGTAACAATGTCTCCTAGTGTTTATAAAGCAGTTATTGGGTCACCCTTTTCACACTGTCCTGCTGTTTGAGTAGAACTCTTTACTGCCTTGACTGTTCTCTCTTATATACTCACAAACTAAAGTTCTGGCCAACTTGACCTCACCCCTTACTCTTGTTCACAGAAGGTTGTGCTGTCCTTTATGTTGCCCAGCTGCTCAACTAAACTGTCCATCAAACAGATATTGCTCTAACTGTATGACAGTACAATTGAACTGTATTCAATTGTTCCCCTCCCCCCCGCAAAGATGCCACAATGGGCAGATTTGGTTGTCTCCTGTGTCTGGCTCACGGTTCATTAGCATACCACAGCTCAATGGTTGAGAACCACTGGTCTAGATGGAAAATCTTATGTTCTTAGCCAATGCAAATTTTTGTATGGAACCCAATTAAAGTCCTATGTCCTTTTTGAACACCTTAGTCTCTGCTGAATTTCTTCTCTCTACTCAGCCTACAGTTAGAATCACTGTATCCTAACATGTGATTTATAACGAGATTGTGTCATTTTGAAATTCTCCATTGAATGTAGTTTTCTTATTCTAGTAGCTTATAAGTTCCATGAAGATAAGAGAACCATTTGTGCCACCCCTCCCTTGGCTCCTGAGATAGCTTAATTCAATTCTACCTGTAGATTCTAAAAATAACCATTTTTGACTTATATAGATTTAGGCCAAGGCTAGAAAACTATTTAACCATACCTAGGTTGATCTTGTCTTTGAAAACTCTTGCCAATATGGACACATAGACTTTTAAAAAAACATTCTATATTTATAATGTTCACTTATTCATTCAATTACTATTTATAAAGCACATACTATGTTCCTAGTATTGTTAGGCTCTGGAGATTCAAGGTAAGTAAGACAGATGGGGTCTTTGACTGCATAGTGCTTACACAGGATGCCCTTCCTCAATGATACCCCAATACCTAACACAGCTCAGTCTAGAAAATCTAGGCTGGTCACACACAAGTGACTCTAGTATATCTAGGCTCCCAAAAGGGCAACTCACACATGCTTGACTTGAGGCAGGGGCATGATTGTGCTTCGGACAATAGAACACACTGAATCCAAAATCTTTAAAACACATTCTCTAACTGACTTACCCAAGCTTCTCTTTCCCTTTATTTTGGATGTAGCTTCATCATTTTTTTCTGTTCACAAAAGCAAAACATTTCATTGCAAAAATTAAACAATTTGGAGAAGCATCAAAAATAAAATAAGTATTACCTGTAAATCCACTGTCCAGAGTTGAGCTCTTTGGAGCACATCCTTCCAGATGGTTTTCTATGAATATATAATAAAATGGTATCTAATCACATTTAATATTCTATAACCTGCTTTTTAAAAATGGATAGATTGTGACCGGTTTCCATGTCAACAAATACGTGGGTTTCCACACACATTGGAGTCAGAAAGCAGAGCACCGAGACTACCGCTCTAGAATACACATTGAAGTTTGACAACCACTGCTCTACAATTCCCTACTATACTTTGAAAGCCATTGATCCACTTCATAATTTTTAACGGCCACATAAAGTTCATAGTATGGATATACACTGATTTATTTCAGCACTCTGCTATTGATGGTTATTTAGGTCATCTCTATTTTTTTTTTTCCAGTTGCAACAACTGCTACAGAATATGGTCTTATATGTATATACCCTTCTGTACTTGTGTGACTATGTCTGTGGGATGGAATTTTAGAAATAAAATTGCTGGGCCCAGAGTATGCATGCTTTACATTTTGATAAATATTGCTAAATTGCCCTCTGAAAGGTTATATCAATTTACTCTCCTGCCAACAGTGTTGAGGAGAGTACTTCTCTCCACTCTATTTTTCTCTTGACTCAGGTTTCAGTACTATTTATTTTAGGACATTGATGAAATCCACATCACTGATAAATGGACCCATAAGCACCCAACTGATTACCTTTCACAAACAGATTCAGCAACCCCATTGATAGTTCAGAACTCATTTTCTTATCAGTGACCTCTTCCACCACATTGCTAAGGCATCCACTAATAAATGCTTATCTTCGTATCTGGCATATTCCAAAATATAAGAAACTCTGCTGTTTCTTTTGATTTCAGGCTGAGTTTTCTTTTTTTCTGTGAAAGAGGGTTATTATTTATAGTCAAGAAATTCTGAAGTCAAAAATATAATTCTCCTATTGTTGAGTTCCTGGATGGCTTCCTCCGATCAGAGCCGTATCTCTGAGTAACACATCACAGGAGTGACAGCTCTCTGGTGATTTAGGAGCCTGCCAGATCATTAGAGCATTACCAATGTAAGGATGTATTAGTGTAACACATCATCAGCGTGTTATCGCTCTGTGATGAATTGCTCCAAATCAGAGCAACGGCTTAAAGAAACTATGAATTCTTCTAGAGTTAGAAATGAAATCCTTTTTCTTTTTTTTTTTTTGAATAAGGAATAAATAAATATGAATGTTTTTCTTTCACAGTGGAGAGAGATTCAGATCATATATTTTTGATCTTTTGATCATCTCTTGGTCATTTTCTAGTTTGAGCTAGAGACAATGTCTTCAGGCTTGCTGGATTGGAGGTTTTCTAGATACGAAATTAATTACTTGTGCTGAGGGAAGGTTGCCATTCAGTAAAACAGGTCTTTTTCACCCAGAGTCTTGTGATAGGTTTCCTGCTATGTTGGGCGAGGGGGGCGGGGCATTTGTGAGCGGTGACTTTTTCATTTGTGCATTTGGTTTTAAATGGGAGCTCCATGAAAACAGAGACCATCTTTTCCATAACTTGGCCTATCGCCACAGTGCCGGAACAGTGTGTGTTGAATTGTTAGTCATGGAGAGCCTGTTCCTTCAAAGCCGGAAGTTCCCACCATTGGAGTCATTCATTTTTGCAACGTGTAGAATGGGCTTCTTAAAGTGGAATTGTATCAAGGGGAGAGGTTTGAGGTGCTGCGTTACCTCTCCATCTCTAGCAGGGGCAAGCAGGACTTAGAAGGGGAAGGAGCAGAGTGTGGATGACCATTGTCTTAGTTTGCCAGCAATGCTGTAACCAGGTACCTCAGACTAGTTTGCTTTGACAGCAGAAATGTTTTGCCTCACAGTTCCAGAGGCTAGAGTCCGAATCAAGTGTCAGTAGGGCCATGCTCCCTGTGAGGGCTGTAGGGTTCTGGCGGGTGGTTGGCAATCCATGGTGCTCCTTGGTTGTGGCAGAGCTCACTCTCTGCCCTGCCACAAGGCCCTCTCTCTCTCTTCGCCTCTGTCCTCTCTCACTGTGTCCAGATTTTCTCCTCTAATAAGGACATCAGTCATATTGAGTTAAGGTCCACCCTACTCCTGTTTGGTCTCATCTTAACCAATGACAATTTCAAAGATCCTATTTACAAATAAATATGACCAGCGGTTAGAACTTGAACATGTTTTTTTTGCAGGGGACACAATTCAACCCATATCAAACACCATCTTTTTAGAGTTTCACTAATATGGGCTAATTAATGGCTTGGGCTGTTGAATTAGGCTGATTGGGCTTGAATTCTCGTTCGGTCACTTCCTAGTTTGGGCAAGTTGTTAGACCTGTCTGAGTCAGTTCCTTCATCTGTGAAATGGAGATGCAGAGAACACTTGTCTTATAGGCTTGTTGTGATGACTAAATGAGCTGTTGCATGGAAAGGGCTTAGCATAGTTCCTGGCACGTAGTAACTGCCCTATAAATGCTAGTGATAGTTGTTATTGTGACTGTTGATGTTATTGTTATTATTATTACATTTTTCTGCCTATAGAGAAAAAGCCTTAGTGTTTTGACAGCTCTGGGAGCTTGGTGGGCATACTAGTAATTTTTCAGCCCCTAGCATTTGCTTTCCATATTTGCCTCATGTTTTATCTCTCTGGATTAAGGTGCTTTAGCATTCTCTTTGAAAGACAGACTTTCAAATAGGACATTCCACGAAACTGCAAGCACCCATAGAAAAACCTCCGTGTAACCAAGTCCTAGAGCAGATGAGAGAATTTGGAACTGACCATTGGCATAATAGGCATCACGTGCAATTTAAAAATGATGGTGTGTAAAGGAAATAACACATGGTAGCTGCTGCTGCTCTTTTTAATACAAGCCAGGTACTGGGATAAGTAAATTGCATTTGGTTTCTTGAGCAACGGTGAGAGGGTAAGAGGGAGCTATTAATTTCCTCACTCAGCAGATGAGAAAAGGGTGGCTCAGAGAGGTCAGGGAACTTGCCAAAGATACACAGCAAGAAATGCTGTTCAGATTTCAGTTCAGATTTCTCTGATTCTAGACCCCGAGGTCTTAACTGCTACACATTTCTTGAAAATGCATCTCACATTCACAGGGTAATTCTGCATATTTTGAGGTGTGTGGCCCACCTAAAGGCACTCCTTGAAATAGAGACAATAGAAAACACACTAGCAAGCCATCATTAGCGTCTCAGTGGAAAACACAGCTCCGAGAAGCTCTAGGTTCCCTGAAGCCCTGCAATCAGCACCAGCTAGTATCGCTTAATCCAGCAGAGCCTTCCAGGAAAGACACTAAGGGCTGCACTTGACTTTTCCACACTCTCTGCAGTCCCTTCTCACTGTGATCATCCTATGCAGGGTTGGCATGCATGCCATAGATAAGCAAAGATGGAACGTAAAAGCCATCCTCCAACTTCTGCCTCCTCCCTCCTCATTCCCTTCAAAGCAAATTGCACAGAACAGTTCTTTCCTGATCAGACATTAAAATGTCATCACATTTTTTCAAGATTGTGTGAAGACGGAGAAGTAGGAGGCTCCAGGAATCAGTCCCTCCACCTGATCAACTATTAAACAGGTAGGAACTGTCTGAATCAACTATTTTGAAATTCCAGAGAACACTATAGAGCATCCAGGGAAGAGCGAGAGGAAGAGGTTGGCAAATCACAGGAAATACCAGCAAGTTGTTCTCTCTGCATGGTGATAACATTGCCCATCCTCTACTCTTGCAGCAGGCAACAGTGGGGTCTGGCCCCTGGTGTAGCTTGCTGGTACCAGAAAAGGACAAAAAAATCCAGTTCCCCAAGATTGGAGTGGGATGGGGGTGCATAGGCCAATCACTGATCACTGCTTTTGATTAGCTGCTTCAGGTCACTGGGGGCCTGGCTCTGAGGGAGGACAATGTTCCAATCCACCCCAGGAAAAGGTGGTGGAGGAGACTTCCCTCATCCCCTCCCCAGGGCAATTTGGAGTCAGCTGCTGCTTCCTTTGTGGGTCCCAGGCCTTGTTTCCACTGGAAAAGACTGACTTGGGAAACTCCTTTCTGGTTTGTCCCCCCTCCCAGAATTTGCCCTCCAGGCAAAAGCAGCTTGAGACAAGGACAGCAGTGTAATAAACAATTGAGGCAGAGGGCCTGGGGCAAAGGCTTACCTGCCTTAAGACCTCCAGTGGAACACCTGGATGAGGGAGAAGGTCTGTTTCCTGGGATGCACATGGGGCATTCAAACTCCTGTAAAGAGAGGAACTCCTAAGGCCACTAGCAAGCACAAGCCCAG
>JAQZBX010020780.1:0-32753 GCA_029593785.1 Cabassous unicinctus | reverse complement strand
TGCATTGCCTTGTGCGGATGCTTACCATTTACTCCATATATCTTGATGAATCTGAATCCCAGCCAATCCCAGGATAAGTGACCTATGAGAATGGCTGATGTGAGTGACTTTGTCCATCTTCCTCAGGCAGGAGAGCTGTCTGTCAAGCTTGACCCCTGCATCCAGACTCAGAAGAGAGAATGTAATGGAGAAACAGCTAAGACACACATCTGGCCCTTGATCAAAATGTGGAAGTGTCTCTTCCCAAATAAGAGCTGATTCCAGAAGGGGTGGTGCTAGTAGACATTCCAGGCACAGGGGACTTCAACAGCAAGAGGAACAAGATGTGGGAAAAGCTGATTCTCTTGAATATGGTTCCATTCCCTCTTCCCTTATCTCCCCAACCCTTTCTAAAGCAGCAAAGAATGCTCTGACTGCATTTTAAGGGTTTTTATGAGTTTATTGGAATTAAACTCTTCTATATTCTATGGTCTAAACTTCATGGCAGATGTAGGCTATGGGATTCCAGAGAAATCAGGGAGGGAGTCAGTGGGGATAGGCATGGTTGCTGGAACATGAACGTCTGACTTATGTGAAGAACTAGCCAGAGTGGCCTCAGATTAAGCAGAGTACAAGGGGGAAGTGTAGTCCAGGGAGTCCAAGAGTTAGGTACAAAGCAGAGCAGCTGGCAGCCAAGCACCAAGGAACCAGGAGGCTGCTACCATGTTTGGTAGTTAGCATCAGACACCTATTAAAGCAATCTCAAAGTAAAAGGGTTTTATCAAAAAGATATTTTTTATAATCTCATGAGACACAGCCAGGCAACCTACCTGGATTGAAGCAGCTCTTCTCTCTCTCATTCTCTCTTCACTGTCTTTCATGACTCTGCTTCTCTATGTGCACCTCTCTGCAGAATCCTGCTTCTTTTGTTTGGCCAACTTTCTCTGCTTAGCCATTGGGATCCATATTGTGGAATATGACCTAGTCCTGTCTCAAAATGACCTTACAATTCACGTGCCTACTCCTGTCTGATTATAGTTTCTTTGTCTTTTAATTCAAATCTCTAAGAAGGACACTCATGTTTTACTGCCCAGCTAACAGACTAGCTCTCTCTGGATTAAGTATCCTTTCTTAGTGCCATCAATTGTGTCTGAAGGTGGCCATTTGCATGAAGCTTCACTCATTCAGCTGAAGTTTTGGGTGCAGGTTCAGTTTCTGGCAAGTAGATGAAGAACTGATCAGGCACCCCCAGATGTGTCTATCACCAGTGAGTTAAGCATTAGCATAGTTTGATCTGTACCTAGTGTTCAGAGATTGAAGTATTATTAAGAATTTATCTTTGTCAATTTATTTGTCATTCACCAAACAGACATGATTTATAAAACACTGTACTAAGTGCTGAGGATGCCAGTATTATAGTAAATAATAACAGCTAAAATTTAGTGAACATTTACTATGTACTAGGTATTGTTCTAAGTGAAGTGATATGTTCACTATATCACCTAGTGAATTATGGGGCTGGGATTTTAATCCATGCAAGCTGGCTTACTAGCCTAGGCTCCTAACCTCTACCATATCCTGCATAGTGAAAGAAAACTAACTGAAAAATAATGGAAAAGTCCAGAACATGGCCTTTTATGTTAAGATAATGATTTAAAAAAAATTTTTTTTTTAAGATTTATTTATTTCAACCTCCCTCATTGTTTTTGTGCTTGATATCTGCTCCCTCTGTGTTCTTGTGTATGCTTGTCTTCTCTTTAGGCAGAACCAGGACCTTCCAGAGTGGAGAGAGGCACTCAATCTTTTGTGCCACCTCAGCTCCCGGGTCTGCTGCACCTCTCCTCTCAGTGTCTCTCTTCTGTATTTTTTTTTGTCACATCATCTTACTGCAACAGCACTCCTGCACAGGCCAGCACTCCATGTGGACCAGCTTACCTTTCACCAGGAGGCCCCAGGAAGTGAGCCTTGGACCTCCTACATGGTAGATGGGAACCTGTAGCAGTTTGATATAGTTATGAATTCCAAAAATAGATATTGGATTATGCTTGTAAACTGGTCTGTTCATCTGGGCATGATAAAGTTATGATTAGGGATTTGATGGGGCCACATCAGTAGGGTATTAAGTCCCACCCCTTGGTGGGTGGGGTCTCAAATATAAAAGATGTGGCAAAGGACAGAGTTGGAGGTGTGTTTTTTTTTATGTTGGAGTTCTGATGAAGAAGGAGAGAAGGCCCCAGGGAAAGAGAAGAGCCATTCACCTGACAGTTCACAGCTGGCCTTGTGGAGAGAGGTGAAGCCTAGAAAGCCTCATAGTCTATAGCTGACCTTGTGGAGGAAACAGCAGAACTGAGTCTGGAGAGAAACAGAGCCACAGAAAGAGAGGAATCCAAGAAGCCTGAACCCTGGCAAATATTGGCAGCTGTCTTGCTCCAACACATGGCAACAGACTTTGGTGAAGGAAGAAACTTATGGTTTATGGCCTGGTAACTGTAAGCTTCTACCCCAAATAAATACCCTTTATAAAGACCAACCAATTATTGGCATTTTGCATTGGCACCCCTTTGGCTGACTAATAGAGAATTTGGTAACGAGTAGTGGGGAAGTGCTTTTGCAATTACCAAAATGTTGGAATGGTTTTATAAATGGGTAAGGGGTATTTTTTGGAGGAATTGTGAAATGCTTGATGGAAAAGGCCTAGATCACTTTGAAGAGACTGTTGATAGTAATATGAATGCTAAAGTGTCTTTTCATGATGCCATAGAAGTAAATGATGAAACTATTATTGGAAACTGTAGGAAAGGCCATCCTTGTTTTAAAGTTACAGAGAATTTAGCAAGATTAATTCCTAGTGTTACATTGAAGACAGATTTTGAAAATGGCAAACCTGAGAATTTAGCTGAATAACTTTCCAAGGTAAACTTGGAGAATGCACCTTGGCTTATCCTTGTATCTTAAAGCAAAATGCTAGAAGAGCAGCATAAGCTCAGTACTGAATTATTGGGCCCAAAGGAAAAAGAAACTGATTCTGGAAATTCCAAGCCTCTGGAAGTCAAGCTCCCAGATGATAATGCCCCCTTTGAAAACTTAACTAAACTTGGAATTTGTAAATCAGGATTAAAGATGCAGTTATCTTGGAAAGTCTTACAGAAAGTCTTACTGTCTGGTGGCTTGGACCCCTAACAAGGTTTTTGAGAGCACTGTATGAACAAAAGTACTGTTGAATTAGATTAAAAAGGACATGGAAAGGAGACATTGAGGAATAAACAACTTTAAGGAGAAAACCATGGAAGCTGATATTTGGAATTAAGACATTGCTTTGGGCCCAGAGAGGCAGCCTACCCATGTGTACAGAGAGGGTGAGTTTGCCCCAGCAGTTGAAGAGGGTAGATGTTCCCACCCAATGTTCTGGGAGAATTTTGCCACCCCAGGGTGCAGAGAGGGTGGAGCACATTCCTTAAAGATTAGGGCAGTTAAGGTCAGCACCTCATAAGTCTGAGAGGGGTGGACCTGTCCCCCATGTATTAGAGAAAGCCAGGTGGTCAACTCTTTGCTCTTAGAATGTTGAGCCTGTATGCCAAAGGTTAGGAAAGGCCAGGTGGCCAACACATTGCTCTGAGAGGGTTAAGTCTGTATGCCAAAGATTAGAGGGAATGTTATCTTCACCTCACTGTACTAGGGGGGCTAAGACTCTAACCCAAAGATTGGGTAAGGTGTGGCAATTACCCCAATGCTGTTGGAGGGTGAAGTCTAGAGCTTGGTTGACACCCAGATGCTTGATGAGGGTGGAACCAAGAAAATGGCCATTGGGTAAGCCTGTGGAAATGTGGGTCCCCATGTGGCCCCAAGGGGAAGAAACCATCTTCTTAAGAATGACTCTCAAACTTTGAAATTGAATGGAGGATACCCTACAGGTTTACTGAACTGTAGAGGATGCATGACTCATGTTTAACCTTCCAATTTCTCCTTATGGTAAAGAAAATGTTTATCCTTTGTCTTTCCATTTGTGTATTGGAATCAGTTAAATGGTTTTGTTGACTTCAGAGGTCTACAGCAGATGGGTCTTAGCCCCAAGATGAACGATATTTCTTTAAACTGATTGTTATGATTTTGTACTTGCATTGCTGCTGATTTAAGTTTTTTGAATATTGTAATGTATTTTTGGAATTCAGAGGGTGGAGTGTAGCAGTTTGATATAGTTATGATTTCCAAAATAGATATACAAAGTGTGATGAGCATTCCAAAGTAGAAATTACCCCCAACAAGAGAGCTCGTTCCTTCAACAAACACCTATTGTGCATCTACTCAATTGTGTTTCAGGTTCTGGATGGATGAAAATGAAGTCCTTGCCCTTGAGAGTCTCATAGTCCAGAAGGGAATCAAACACACTACTTCACCAATCATATTACTTAAAAGTGAGAGCACAAAGTGATTAACTCCACTTGGGGGTGAGGTGTCAGAGGGGACATTTAAGCTCAGTCTCCATCAGGCAAAGAATGGTGTTGGGAGTGGAATCACCAAGCACCATTGTAGGCAAAAGAATAACATAAAGACACAGAGGGGTGAGAAAGCTAGTGTTGGGGGCAGATGAGTCTTCCTGGGTGGCTGGAGTGAAGGGGACATGGGGTATGTAGAAGAGGGAGGTGACAGAAGACAAGACTGGGGAAGTTGGCAGGGAGTGGGTTTTAACATTATGCCAGAGTTTGGCTTCTGGGATAAGCCTGAAGGACAAGTAGAACTGGGTCAAAAAGAAAGAGAAAGAAAAGGCTCCTTAGGCAGGGAGATCATAGCACCACAAGATCAGAGTTGGAATGGGAACTGAAGTGAGGTCCACTATCAGTGAGGCACAGTCAGCACAGCAGCTGCCAAAGGATTCAACTTAGAACAATCGATTTAAATGTTAAAGTCTGCATATTTGTTCTAAATGATGGCTGTGGGCTGGGAGAGCCTTGTGAATAGTTTCCATTAAGATATAGAACTGGATGATAGCATACAGTTAATCTAGTCAATGCCCTCATTTTTATAGATGGGCAAACAAAGACCCTGAGAGGGGAAGTAATATAATACCACACAGCTAGTGCATGACAGAATTTGAAACAGAGAGCAAGTCTCCTAGCTTCCCAACTGGCACACTATCTACTCATCTCCTGCCCCTAGGACATCCCCTATATCCACTTTCTTTAAGCAGATAGCAGACTCCTTGTCCTTCCCCTTAGCCACTCTACTCAGGCCTGGCATTGTGAACAGTTGTTTCTGCAGAGTCCCTGCCTTTTGGAGTAGAATCACTGAGCTCCATGAGCTGCAGGGGGGCCTAGTGAGAGACAGCCTAGAGGTGCAGCCAGATTTTCTCCCTGGGTGGAACAGTGATTGCAGTCAGTTCAGATACACTGGCAACTTGTCAAGGGCCTCTCAAAACAGAGGAGACAACAGATCTGGCTCAGAAAATGAGCTCAGTAGAGGTTGGACTGAAGCAAAGGGATGGTTATAAGCAACTCTTCTTGGTCTCCGTGCCTCTGCATTTTTGGGGTTCTGTGCTATCCTCACCAAGACAAGTTACTATAGACTCCCTTCTTTCTAGGAAGGATGAAGCTCAGTGATCCCTTCCCCTATCTCTCTAGTTGCCAGCTTTGCCTTCCCTAAGATAAAACTAGCATTAACTAGATGTCCCTGTTCTGCCACTGAGAAGTAGTGTGACTTAAGGAGGTCACTTAACCTCTCTGAGGCCCTATTCTTATCAAGGGAGAATGGAGATGGTGGGGGGGGGGGTGTGCTAAGCCACCTACTCACTAGTCTGGTCTGTCTTGGATTACAAATATGCTTTTTTATGACTTCTGTGATCTCACCTCACCACATCCTGGCAGTTAAGTGCTGAGTGTAGGGCCTGAAATTTAACCACAGCAACCTTTATGAATTCAGTATTTTCCTCATGTTAATAAACATTTTTAAAGCCTCTATAGCTTACCAAGATGATGGAAAATATAAAGGCTGAAGAGGCCCTGCCCTCAAGGAGCTCCCAGCCTGGCATCTTTATGAGGTTCCACAACCCAACGTTCACTGCCCACTGTGGACATTAATTTAGAAAGTGTGAGGACAGTGGGAAGCAGTGGTTGCTTTTATTCTCCTGCTTAAATGTGAGTCCAACCATATATGTGGGGGGCTCAGGACTCATGGTTGTGTGGCCTTAAGCTAGTCCCTTTGTCACTCGGGACCTTTTTCTTCTCTATAAAGCACGGTGGTATCTAACTCTAGGATTGATGACTTTTAAATAATGATCCATGATGTCAAAAGCTTCTTGGATAGCGGGTTGGGGCACTGAGCAGGTGAGGGCTCTGAAACCCCATCCCAATTCAATCAGAGCAGTTCCATTTTTAAAAGTCAAGTTTATAAATTAGAATTCTTCCTCAAGGTTTCATTTGAAGAGGACTCTGCTGCTGAAAACAAGTTTGAAACCCACTGCTCTACATCAAGGATTCTCCCCCTTCATATTTTGGGCCACATAACTATTTGTTATAGTGGGTCCATCCTGTGCAATTTAGGATGTTCAGCATCATTCCTGGAATTTACCCAGTAGCACCCCCAAAGATGTAACAACCAAAATATCACCAGACATTGCCAAATGTCCTCCACAAAATTGCTACAAGTAAATAATCGGTGGTATTAAGCAAAATAATAATTTAATTGTCAAGTCACAAACTCATCACAACTTTATGTGCAAATCTGTGTTCTAAGGTCCCACAAATAAACTCAATCCTTGAATTGAACCAGTTATTCATGTATATACAGAAAGAAGACAAGTGAAGCACTGAGAAGCATCAGAAGGAAACACATGATCTCTTGTTACATAAAAGTTGCATATTTTTATTAAAATATTTATGTTAGTAATAAGTTGTAATTTCATGTTCATTGAACTTTGTAACTTGAATCATATATTTTAAGTTCCCCATTGCCTCGAGTGGGCAGCATGCTAAAAATGCAGAGGCAGCCAAACACCTTCAAAATGATGCCATGATGTGACAGCTTTGGAGTAAGATACTCTACCAAAATGTTTTCTGGGAAAACAATACTTTAATTTTACCTAGAGGAAAAGTGAGCTACAGAATAACGGGGTGGCTGCTAAGGTAGACAACAAGGTAGTGATGGATTGAGGATGGGAAGTGTGATTCCTTGTATTTTGTCCATCACCAATACCCAAAACACTTCTGGATCCTCTAGCATGTGTTAAGGGCTGTGCTTTAGATGATGTAGATCCAAGACAAAAGGAACAACTCCTTCCCATTGGGGTCTTTCAAGCTGGTGGGGTAGAGCACTGTCCTTATATGGTAACTCTGAGAGTGCTGTGGTAGGGTAAGTACAGGTGCAACTGGATGCAGAGGATTGACACCCAACCCACTCTTGAGGTTGTCCCTAGAGCCTAGAAAGGTAATTACAGGTTAAGCACAGGTTGGGGGAAGGTCAAAGCCTCTGAAAGATAAAAGGCACATCTGAAAAAATGCAAGTAGCTCCTTATGGCTGGAGCATATAGAGTGTATGTGTTGGGAGGCAGGGGCAGAGCCTGGAGGACATAAATGGCACATTAAATGTCTTACAGGACATTTTCTAAGACATCATTCATGATCTTATACATATTGGGGTCCTCTTTTATAGACCATTGATAAATGTTTGATGATCTCAGTGACCAGTGACATAGAGTATCTGTGGATAGAGCCCACAAAGACCTTCTAAATGAGAGCATCAAAGCCTGCCATTGGGGCTACTGCAGGGACATTGTCCTGGTCATCACCAAGACTGACAAACTCAATCTCCCAGAATATTTAAGGTCATGCTCTGAGTTTGCAGGGATGTGGGCCCCAGCTTGGGGCTTTCCTCCATGGGTCCCAACTATAAGAATGACACAGCTTCAATTTTCTGAGGTGGTGGGCATCATGGACTTTAGGGAAGTGACTGTGTAGGTGAAGTAGAAATCTGGGTGCGCTCCCGGGACATCAGGATCACTGGGTCTGCTGTCTTGGTAATCTGAACCATTGTGACTCTGCTTCCAGGGTGGCTGCATGAGGCCCAACAGGTTTTCCCCTATGCAGCTCCAGGAGTACTCTCCACATGTATGAGGGTGCAGATGGTGCCTCTTGGAGCTGTGCAGGGTGATGGTCCTGCCTGCATCCCAGAGATGAGGAAAATGTAGACTCCCCCACAACAGGTGGGCACATTCTATAATATTATTTGACCTGGTATAGTTTTGAAGTATCAGATTCTTTTCAGATTTGTTTACTCCTGAGCTTTTTAATCCAGTTGGAGTAAGGTCTTCAAAGTTTTGGAGCTTTGGCATGAATAAAAGCATTCTTACAACATCATTTTCTAAAAAAGAATAATGACAGTGTGCTTTTAGAACTTAATAGATGCAAATATGCAACAACAGGTGATATCCATGTAGATCTCTGTTTGCCCTAGAACTAGGGTGACTATAACATCATCCAAATTGGGACCTTTTTAAAAGTGAAAGTGCTATTAATGCTTACAGAAGAATGGCAGGCTTAAACTGGGCTCTTCTGGGTCCATGGGATGTATGGTCTTATGATGTAGCATCTTTGATGCTTTCCTGCTCTAACTACAGCTTCTTTACTTATAACCTCCACCATCTCCTCCACACCCACTGAAACTTAGGTTTGACTGCTGGTTCCATGAATTAACTAAGCAGAGCAAACCTCCTCTGTGAGAAATAGGCTTTTTTCCCCTGACATTTTGCTCTCATGGTGTAGGATAGAATTTCAGTGCTGCTGCTTCCTGCTCCTCCTCTTCTTCACTCCTCCCCTCCCCATCCCCCTGCCCCTTCCACTCTTTGACTTCTTTTGGACCTTCTCTCCTCTGCATCATGACAGAGCTCACCTTTTCAAGGCCAACACTAACACTAAATACTGTTCAATCTAATGCAATAAACATTAATTGATCACTGTGATATGGACTGTGGATTCAGAAGAGCATATTGCCTACTTTCTAAGCTCATGGTCTAAAAGATGGTTAAAGATTATACAAGAGAGACAAGCAAATTGCTGTGTGAACCCAGGGAAAAAGGCTGCATTTTCACTAGGACAGAAGCAAAGATGACAGAAGATTTCAGAGAAGACAAGACAGTGAGGATGAAGCACCTTTTCTCAAATTGCCACTGGAGGTAGATTAGAAGACAGAGCATTTGGGGCAAAGAAACAATTTATGGAAAGGCACAGAGGTGCTGCTTCAGGGAAAGTTGAAAATGTGTAATAAAAATGAAGTGATTCTTAAAAATTTTCTCATTACCTTTCAGAGAAGAAAAAGCAGGAAATGTAAGGACCACTTATTTTTATTTCATTAATATGACATAGTTTCATGATTAATATTACATAATTCTAATGCATGCTTATTTGCCTGGGCCAAATGAAAATCAGCTGGAAAAAATGTGCCTCTTATCACTTCATTGCTATTGCTAACCATGGACTCTTTGCCTTCCTTTTATTTCCTTTTCCAATCTGAGTTTTCTAAGTCAGAGAGAGGCTGTTTTAGAAAAAAAATGAAACACTAAAAGTACAAAGGAATGGAATACTCAAGGAAAAACTGAACTTGAGATAGCAAATTTTCTTATGTATTTTTTTGCTTCTCAATCACTCAGATTTTGAGAAGCAAATGCTTATTTGGGCCTGTGTAATAGAAAGAACACAGCTTTGGAAAAGACCATTTGGATGTAACTTAGCCCTACTGCTTAATAACTTTGTGACATTAGGCAAGTGACATTACCTCCCTAAGTCATCATGTTCTCACCTATAAAATGGGGGAAATCATCTACCTTCTGTCTTCTGAGAACTATACCAAGGAAGTCAGGAATTGCCATATACTTTGAGGTCTTCTTTGATAGAGGATTGCATGGGGAGCTGGGAGTACAGAAGGAGATTGGTGGGTGGGGGGGTTGTCAGTGAAAACCTCTCAGCCACTTAAGCAGAAATTTAAAGAATCAGTAGTCTTTTGTAAGGTGAGTATGTAGATGAAAGTATATTTAAGGTAGAGGGAAGAACATGATTGAAATAACCTGCCATGTTTGGGGAACTCTATGCAAGCAGTTTTGAGTGGCTTAGCAAAGTGTATGTGAATGGGCCTGTTGGGAAGAGATAAGGCCCCTACTCTTTCAAACTTGAGTAATCATTCAGTGGGACTCTTGGTGTTTGCTTAAATTAATTTATTATTCTGTCACTAAAATAGGTATACACAGAAAAGACCTTACAATAATAGTCTTAAAGAGACATAAAACTGAAACCACTTTAAAAATAAAATATCAACAAAACTTGTATTTGATACATCACAGTTTGTGTAATGTGATAGATGATATGGTTTCACTGAAACTAAATCTTCAGGATTGTGTTTAATTGAAAAAATATCTGGCTTTCTGTTTAGTCCCATATTCAATTGCTTTGTGTATTTTGACTTCAAAAATATTGATGCAGAAAATGTCTGTTTCACAATAATGGAATTGAATATTTCAAAGCTTTGTTTCTAATTCAGGATAATCAGAACTCAGACATAATCCAAAGTCTTTCACCAAGAAATTCTTGAAGGCCACTTTTAATGAGATGGTAACTCAGTAAAGCTGTTTTATCCTCTTGAACTGTTCTTGTTGGCATTAAAGAAAAATGCATTTTATAGGTCTCTAATTGTATTATTTCTCATGTCAGTAAAATAAAATACTTCAATGCACACTTCACAGCTATATTTATTGCTAATAAATGTGGCAAATGGGTGTGTAGGAGAGGGCCTGGCTAACAGTGCATCAGCTTGCAGGTGACTATGGTTCTGCTATGTAGCAAGTTATGAGATCTGCCCACCTACACCTCTGATGGCCGGGTGATGCTTTACATATCCAAGCACTTTGTTTTTATTTGAATTGTTGTGAACCTTTCACTTGTACTACATGCCTTAATTTGGAGCAGATTTCATTTTAATCATAGAAAATATGAAGTGGAATTTCATTCTTGGATAGTCATCCTTATAGATGTCTATACTTATTTTTTCCATTGCATAAAAAATTTGAGAAAATTTTAATATTGCCTGCCCCTGAGACTACATTTATAGTGTCAGTGTGGGAAATGCCTTGCATTTTAGAAAGACTGCTTTTCCAGTGGTGTGGAGAGTGGATGGTGAAGAGAAGCATGAGTAAAAACTGGATGTAGAGAGACCAATCAGGAGGGTTTTTCTATAAGGTGAAAAGCAATAAGAACCTGAACTAGCAAGAGCAATTGAAAAGAGATGATGAATCAAGAACTATTGGGGAGGGAAAATCCACAGGTCTGGATGACTAATTAATTGTATGTGGGAAGTAAAAAAGAGAAAGGGCTTGAGATACTTGTGATAACTGCTAGATTTCTGACTTGGGACAGCTCAGGGAATGGTGGTGTATTCAGAAAAGAATTAAGGAAGATTATCAGAGTCTTTGGGGAGTTAAAAATGAAAATTAATGATTTGGACATATTAAGCATTTGGGGAATATCTAGTAGATATTTGGCTTTATCAGTATGGACCACAGCAAAAAGGCAAGGTAAAGATTTAGAAGCCAGAGATAGTATATGTAAGAGAAGTATAAGATTTAGTCTTGGAACTTTGCAGTGTTTCTCAATAGGAGCATTATTGACATTTGGAGAGTGGGGCATAGTGTAGGGCTATCTTAAACAGTGCAAGGGAAGTCATGCCACACCACCACCACCTGCCTTCCAAATGCAGTCAATGTTCCCCAGTCATTGTGACAACCAAAAATGCCCCTGCATGAAATGGGCCATTGTTAAGAATTATTTCTTAATATACCAGGTGAGAGTACATTTGGCTGCAAGTAACAAAACAACAACAGTGACAAAATGAATGGGGGTTAATGTGGCTGACATAGTAAGAATCCAAAAATGAGCAGTCCAGGGTTGGTGCAATGGCTCAATAATATAGTCAGGCTCTTTCTATCTTTCTGCTCTGCCATCGTTAGAAGGTTGGCTTTTGTCTTCATGCATATCATCCTAGCATACCAAATGGCTGCTGCATCCTGGGCCTCATGTCCACTTTCCAGGCAGAAGATGGGGCAGGGGATGAATAAGTGTGCTAGCCAAGTCTGTTCCTTTTTTATTGGAAAAACAAAGCTTTCCCACCTTATTGATCAGAACTCTGTCCTAGCTGGAGGTGGCATTGGAGAAAAGGGAGATGGATGGGTCATCCAGTCAGGAGCCTCTACCCTAGGTAATATCAA
This sequence comes from Cabassous unicinctus, assembly GCA_029593785.1. Lineage (NCBI taxonomy): Eukaryota > Metazoa > Chordata > Mammalia > Cingulata > Chlamyphoridae > Cabassous > Cabassous unicinctus. The sequence goes on along the minus strand of JAQZBX010020780.1, from coordinate 20,536 downwards.
CATTTAAAAGTCAAACTAAGGACAAGGAGCCTAGGGAAAATGGGACAGAGAATGAGGACGGTACCAGGTGAGAATGAGTGGTGTCAGAGAATATGAGGGAGAAGAGAGTTCTAAGAAGAGGGAGTGGGCAACACTTTCAAAGCTATGGAGAGGTTTTATGAGATTAGGACTACAAAATGTTCATTGGTTACCATCTAGATGGTTAATGAATAAAGTGAAGGCTACTTCATTGTAAGAGCCAGGTTTGCAGCTGGAATACAGTGGACTATGTCGTGAATGAGCTGAGGAGCTGAGACATTGTGCCAGCTCATCTTTCAAAGAGCTGTAAAAGGAGGTGGAGATAGAGGGTATCACAAAGAAAATTATTTTACACATATTTCCTTCCTGCTAGTAGAAGCAGCACTCCCTCCAAGTGCTAGAGAGAAGCAGTCAAAAAAATGTGCTTTATTAGGTGCACTGTTCTTTAAATCCCTTTTCCAGACCTTTTGAGGAAATTATTTTAGCAAGAAAGAGAAGGAAAAATGATTTGACATAACAGGCTCTTGTTAATAGAAAACCATCCCATATCCCCACAACAGCCCTTTGGATATTTTTGAGTTTCTAGGAGAAAATGTCAATCAGCTTTTTTTAAGAGACACTGAGGAAAATGCTAAGACACCATTTACTAGGCTGATGCTAATAATTGGGCAGGGGCACACCATGGCCTCTGTCCCATCTTGGGCATAGCTGCTGCACACTGGCTTATTGTTGGTTCTGAGAAGGTCCTGTGCACACAGAGTGTGCTTGCTGCATATCACTCAGAACAGCTTGTGGGCTGGCGGTCTACAGAAGAGGAGATTGGGAGATACTGTCCTAGTGAAGCCATTCACAGCAGGGAAAATGACCTGTTAGGGGTGATGGACCCATACCTTGATCTGAGAGTTTCAGATCTGATTGTCACATGTAGCTCCTCTTGTGGTACTCCCACAATGTAAACAACTTGATCATTTTCTGGTTAATTCAGGTTATTTTACTGTGAAAATGAGTTTGGGCCCAAAATGGGAGTTCTGCCTGATTGAAATCAGTTTTATTTAAACAGGCAAAGTAACCAGGAGCCTTTGAGCACAATAAATAAGTCTTCTCATTTTATTTCAAATGTAAAAATTTTGGTGGTAAAACTTTTGCCATTTCTTTGTTCAATGCCCAATTAGCAAATGGAGTCAACAGGTAAAATTCCCCTATAAAATGGCGTCTTTTAAAAAACAAGTTAAATTTATGTGGAAATTTTAAACTATCATTATGAACTTTGGCATTTCAAAGACCTTTAAAGGAGATATGAAGTACATGGATTATAAAAATGTTTACCAAAGTAATTCTTAATATAAAAACATTTATAAGTTTGTGTCATTTCATTATCTTTATAGTTATTATATCTTCCGAGGCTGTAAAATCCCCTACCCTATGTGAGAGGCAGAATAACCATATTTAAAAATATATATATAAAATATCATCAATTCTTTTAAGGGGGTACCCAGAATTGAACCCAGGACCTCATACATGGGAAGCAGGTGCTCAACCACTTAGCTGCATCCCCTCCCCAATAAGCGTTAGTGTTTTCATTTGGTTGTTTGTGTATTTTTCAGGGGTACCGGGGATTGAACCAGGACCCTCGTACATTGAAAGCAGGCATTCAACCACTTAAGCTACATCCACCCCCAATACCATCAATTTTAAGGTGTACCATTATAATATATATTTCTCAGAAAGAAAAAATGCTACCAATTTAACTATGACATAATGTTTTCTTATTATTGAGTTTTTTTATTTTAAACTCATTAAAAGATCTGTATTATACTTATTCAGACATGGATTTTAATAGTCATATAGCATTCTTATTTGTCAAAAACATAATGAAAATATAAGTGAAATATATTGATTAGGGAATTCCTAAAAGAGTTTTTCCATTCAGGTTCTGACTATTCTAAACCACATTTTGACTCAGAGACGCTGATATACATATTTCTTCTCCCAGTATTATCCTGCCATCAAGAGCTCTGGCAATGAAAATTTCTTACAAGAGTGCTCATTGTTTTCTCTGGGATTTTTTCCAAGTCACTGACAAGCAGCATGAAAGTGTTGACGTCAGTGCTTTGTTTGGTGTGTGATGGGCAATCACTTTGCATGTATCTGTAAAAAAAACATAACCCAACTTCATTTGCATATAGGTATCTCCCTTTCTTTGGTCCCATGAAGCATTTAGGTGTTGCTTTGCAAGAAATTCTGGAATTATTGCCTTTCCACCACCAATAAACACTTTTTTCCCCATTAATATCAAATATATGCCCCACTGCTCTGTTTCCAGGCCTTTTGATGTAAACGATAACTTTTTTTTTCAATGCTAAATCATAATATAATCTTTTCTGAAGACTTTACAATGGAAACAAAATAGAACCTTCCCAACAATGCCTGTAACTCATTTGAAGAGAGGATGGGATAAACAGCTGGGAACAAGTTCTCCCATGGGCAGGCCACAGTACCCACTTCACCACTGCCACCTGACTGACTGCAATTGCAGGGTGCTTCCCAGTTTCTGGAATATTAAAATGTGGCAAAATGTACATCTTAGAATTAATAAGTGTGATAGGCTAATGTGTCACCTCAGCCAGGTATTAAGCTATTGTAGGATGTCAGCTGAAATTATGTGATTGACCATAGGGAGTTCCAGGTTATGGAATTTGGTTGTTGGTTTGAGATTCAGGACTGAGAGACAGGAACTTAGGTCCTACCAAGCAGAGGTGACTTGAGTCAATGTTTAGTAACAGGATGTTCCAGGTCCACATTATGGTTAACTTGAGCCTCCCTGAAGTTTTGCCCTGACCCAGTTTTAATCATAACCTCTTACCCAACTTTTACTCTAACCTATTTAAAAAGTTTTACTGCCTAGTTTGACCAAATGGGATGTGCACTCATACCCAGATTTAAACACTCCTCTGTAAACTTTTTCAGGATTTGCACAAATTACATTCTCAGGCTGGGTTGAGACAGGCTCATGCATGTTGTTTCAGCTGGTTTCTATACGGCATTTTACTTTTCCTTTAACATACCTCATATTATTTGACTGTTCTCAGGATCATAATTCTCATAGAATTGTTGTGTTATTTTTGATGTTCAAGTTGTCACATCTTAGCTAGTGGGAGCCTTTATGTGGCCCCTTTAGTATGACCTAGACATTATTTAAAGCATTCTTGCCATCTGGAAACAGTGAGATATTCAAGTCCATCTTACTTTTCCTTGGCCTATGATATGGACCTATTACTCTCCAAAATAATGCAGATTCCTTTCAGCAAAGAATAACATTAAAAATAAAAGTTGGGGTATTAGGGGTACATATCAAATTAATTATTTCATACAAATAAGGATAGTTTGAAGGATGATATCACTGCTAACTCATTATAAGGTCAGATATGGAAAAGATAAATTTTTTTAAAAAGGAGTCTGATTGGTATTACTGGTTTCAATCCAATTCCAAAACCATGTATATTTTTTGTTCTGCTTCCATCTAATATCCCTTCAATTTTGAGGTTACACATGTTCTCCTCTCTCACATACATCTTAAAAATATTATATATTGTGCTATAGATTTTCATGATAAACTCTGTATTTGAATTATAACAGTGACTAAACTTTCTAAAACATAATTTACTGCATATTTGCTCACATCCTATATTCCAGCTGTAACTTTCTCCTTCTTTTATCTCCATACTTTAATCACTTCATTGACACTATAAATCACCCCATTTTACTATAATGGAAAACATAAATATTAGCTATATTCTTCATTAACTTTTAGGAAGGAGGCAAAAAATTCATAGCAAGATTTAAACTAATGGAATTACCTAGAACACAGGTATACTCCTTTCTTAACTAAGAGAGTTTTAAAAAACATCTAAATTTAATTCCCTCATCAATTCCAAACTTAGTAGAAAAAGTTTTTCACTTTTCCCCTAAACCTTTTCTAAGAATCAAAAGTCTTATCAGAAGAAGAAAATGTTAAGCTCAGCAGATCCTTTATATAATTTCAGATGCAAATCCATTGTGTTGGGGCTTCTGGCAGGCAGAACAAGCCTCTATTCCAACCTTTACTGTCAGCACTTTCAACTTGCCAGAGATCTGGTTTCTCACCTGTCCCAGTGGCTCCCAGGATCTCTACTCACTCAGTTCTATTGTAACTGTGCTTCAGAAAGATTGACAACTCTCTGTGGTTTTCTACCCTACCCAAATACATGTGTGCACCCACACATGTATGGATAGATGTTCATGTTCAATATGGCTTTTCCTGTTTCCTTTCAGAAGGATGAACTATTGTGGAACAATATGAAAAATTCTAATGGGCTCCTCTGTGATGATGTTTTTCTAATCATAAAAGAAAATTTTCTAACCTGATTCTTAACTATTTGACATTGAAATCCATCATTTGCTTAAGTGTTACCTTATACTAAAATGCATATAATTACTCATTAATACTTACACTTTAATAGGGCATTTGCCCAATGTTGTATAGTGCTGATAAATGTTTAACAAACATTTTTAAAAAATTTTTTGTTAAAAAAAAATAACAAAAATGAAAACCAAAGCCTTATTTGCAGTATTTGCCTGTTCCCATTGTGTAAAGACTTTTCCTATTGCCAATTTCAAGCTACCAATGTGGCATACCTGAAGTTGAGAAGAGATGTGCACAATCAACCCTCAGGAGCTGGAAGAAGGTAGCTCCAGCACATCACTGCCATTGCCAAAGATGGAGATCTTTTTCCAAAAAGGATCATGGTGCTTTGTCATTTAACACCATTTAAATACACATTGGAACTCTTTCCTCTATACATTTTTTTCTAGAATTGATTTTTTTAGTTCCAGAGAGAGGATTTTCTACATAGTGGTTTCCTCACCACTTTGACCTTGTTAGTAGGACAGATCAGACCATCTGACATTCAAAATGTTATGAATTCCTTATGGGGCTCTTGAAGAACTGAAAGTGAACAAGCTGAAATTTGCTGGAGGCTCTTGTGAGGCCTGTTCATTGTTTCTTTTGCCATTGTTGAGTTACTCTGTTACCTGTGTGTCTCTCTCACCTTTCTCAGAGAAACTTGCCACTGACTCCAAGGTTCTGGAAGCTGTGGATCTAATGTACACAGTCAGAGCTCAGGAGTACTGGCAGCAGGCTCTCCTCACTGAGGAGGAAGCTGGTAATTTATATTTTTCATCTCAATTGCTAAAAGACTCTAAGTTTGAAGCTCTAGATTTCCCTTTCTAGAACATTTTGTGGCACACTTCCAGCTTGTCACCATTTCTGTACCTATTGACAAAGAAAATATTTTTCTCTCTGTATTTTTGTGGTGCCTGAAACTGCAATTTTGCTGCCCTCCAAATTTTCCCTTGGGTGAGTTAAGGTCAAGGAACCAGGCTTTGGATTTGGTATGAGATCCCCCTCTCACCAACTAAGGCTTTCAGAATTCTTTATGGAGTGCCTATTTTGTGCTTTCTCTGTGATGGGGATAAAGTAGAAGACATGGTCCTTTGCTTCATAAAACTAGTTGAGGTGCATAAACCTAACCTATGTGCAAAAATTAAAGAAAAATATGGCTTAGTTAAATGGTGCTGAGTCTGAGAGCAACAGAAGTTCAAAGAACCTAGAGATCTGCATTGAATGAAGGACTCAGTGAATCCTGGGTTATCAGGCAGGCCCTGAGCTTCACTATGAATAATGTGTATATTTCACTAGATGTTTACATGTCTGAGAGGAGGCTAAGGAACAGATGATATGAAATGTCCCAGAAATGGGGTCCTGTTTGAGCAAGTGTGTAAAAGGAAAAATTACCATGACATATGCAAGGAGAAACAGCAAAATTGTTATTTGCAGGAATAAAGGGGGAAGAAGTAGAATGGCATATTATTTTCTGACTAACAAAGGAGTAGGACTAAGATAAATTTCTAATCCTGAGGCCCTTTTGTCAGAGGTTCTTGTTCTTTTTCTTACAGCAACCATGAGTTATGTTGATGTTAAGTGTTATTCAATACAGATAGAAAGATGTAGGATAACCAAAGAGTTGAAACTCTGGAAATGTGTGCATCTTTGTCAGACTGCTATGACAAATAACAATGGGAATAGGACCTTAATTGTAGTTAATTGAGACTGCTATCCTGATTTTGATTTTTGTAAATTCTATTTATTCCAATATTCTGGCCATTTTAAATTGTGTTATCTGTGAATTCCAGAAATCCCCAAGTTAAAAGAACATATCAGGAAAAGGCTGTTGGACAAGTAGTGGAAGGTGGTGACCAAGTATGTCACTGAAGCCTTTGGCCTGTTGTTCCTCACAAACAGTTTCAACACCATGGAAAATCTGCCAGTAAGGACAATAAGTGTGTTATGTATTCTTCCTCCTAGTCTGGGCAGAACACTCCCAAGTTAGAAAATTAACTTGCTTTTTCTTTTCATATAAAAAGAAGATACTAAGCTGAGATGGTCTGAAGACAACTAAGATAATTAGAGGGTTAAAAAAAATGGTAGCATGTAAGTAAAATAGAAAGGAATAATATTTTACCTGATACAGATGGGCTGAGAGGAAACTAAGAATAGCCCGTGGCTATTTTCCATCTCTCCTGAGACTTAAACCAGGTGGAATAAGTTTAAATGATGGCAGGAGTGATGTCATTTACTTCTAGTGGAATAAAGGTAATTCTTGGTTATCTCAGAGAGGCTTGTTTGTACATATAATCCAAAAAATTTACTTGGTGCCTTTGTCCTGTCAGATGCTCAGACATCTGGGGGGGAAAAGTATGGTTTATATAATACTTAATGGTGAAAACTATGAAAATTCCTGAAGTATTCCTTAAGCTAAATAGGCCCCATAATTCTAAAACTCATAATGTCACAGAGTTTTAGAGTTTGCAGTTATTTGCAACATCATTTAGCCTGATTCAGTTACTTTGATGATAATGCAATTGAGGTCCTGAGATGTTAGGTCATGTGTATAAGATCACATATCTATTTTCTTACAATTTCTGGCATAAAATTTAGAATAGAATTTAAAAGCCTACATTATTCACCAGTGTCTCTGTGCTACTCTACTCAAAAAAATGTTTATCAGTTGCACTCTTTGTTTGACCTGGAATAATAAACATGAATAACATAGTCTGTCCTTTCAGTAAGTTCATAGTCCAGTGAAGGAGACATATGTCATCACATAGAAATAACATGGTCTGACACATGCTGTAATACAGGAAGGTACAAAATATTATGGGAGCTCAGGAAAATGAGCCCTAATCTGCCTGAGGGAGTCAGAGAAAGCATCACATGGGAAATGTCTTCAAGAATGAGAAGGTAGGAACAGCATGTGCAAAGACATGGGGCCATAAAAGGGATGGCATATTTGGGGAATATCACGTTCAAGGGGAGCTACCTGGGAAGCTGTGTCAGGCCAATGGAAAGACAGTGGTTCTAAAGCAGCTGATCATGTCCTGACTATGAAGGGCCTTAAGTGGCAAGCTAAGGAGTGTGGTTCTCACACAGGGGAACAGCACTAGGTGTTCCCACCCGGGAACTAGAGGTCAAGACTGCCCCTGGCAGTCACTCACCTGTATTATTTGAATATGTTTCTCTGCCTGACTGCAGTATGTTCTCCTACAGCAGGACTGTGTCTTTATTTTTGGTAAATAAACAAAGTTTTCTATTCAAAGCATGGTCTAGGGTCCTGAAATTTGGTATCACCTTGGGGTTTGTCAGAAATGTAGAATCTCCAACCCTCAGATTTTAATAATATCTCTAGGTGATTCTTATGAACATTAAAGTTTGAAAAACATTATACTAAATGACAGCTTTGCACAAAGATGAAGATCATTAAACATATGTTGAATCAGCTGTCATTAGAAAAATCTGTTTGAATGGCAATTGGATTTTTCATTTAGATAATTACTTCCCCAAAGCCTAATGGATAATACACATAAAATAAGCTGCAGGATGCATGTTATTTGTTCTATTTCCCAATTCTGTGAAGCCTAAGGAGATCAGTGCAATTAGGAATGCCAGAAGTGGACAATAAGGTGGTCAAACCTGGGTGAATATCTCTGGCTAAATCTTGTATTGCTGACAAACTTGAAGCAAAGTTTGGGGAGAAGGTGCCTTTAGGGAGGGACTGGCCTCATTCTCCTTATGGCTCTTACCCATAGAATGAATACTTCTATATGAGTAGCCTGTGGAAGTTTGTGGAAGACAAGATCCAGCTGCTAGAGAAGGCCATTGAACAGTGCTTTGCCTACATAAAGCAGCCTCTGCAGGAAGGGGTCAGAAATGCAAGGAATTCCTACCGACGGATCCTCAGTGGATGTTTGGTGGTGAGTGAACTTTTTCAGGATAAACTCAAAATATGTAATAAGGTCTGCCTGGTCCCCAAGCCCTTTAACACTATCATATTGCTTCTGAAAGAATAAAGAGGTAGAAGACAATAGGAGTTAGGATTGCACATAGAAAAGCATAAATAGGGAATTGTTCAACTGTGCATTGCAGGTGCCAACGAAAGAGTACATGGTTCAGCAGAAGCAGTTGGAATTTAAAGTCTGACGGTCTTGATTTGAGTCTCAATTCTTCCAATCATCAGCCATGTAGCACTGAGCAAGGCCCTAAACCCATTGGGATGGGGGCTCTATCTCCTGAGACAGGTGGTAGCTACAGGACAGAGTGGCCACTGTGAGGTTCCTAGAGCCACACCTCAGGCATCCCTCCCAGTGTCAACACAGGAGTTGGCATTTGCATGCCCCAGATGTCTTCAGGAAACAGTTAGTATGCTGACACAAGAGCCACCAGATTATTTCACCCCTACCATGGCCTGATTCTGTTCTGGCCTCACCTGTCATTCTTGCTGAGCTGCTTCATGGCCCCAAACCAGTCCCTAAATTTTTCATTGGGCACAAGGGCATCATAGCAGCAACCCGCCTGGAGCTGCTGGAGCTCAGTGACCATCTGGTATTGCTGGGGCCAGTGGGAAGGAAGAGGTGCTGCTGATGCCTGGGTGGGCTTGCTGGGTGTCATGGGGGCCAGTGGCTGGTTTTGTTCCTGTGGGTCCCCTACCCCTTCACTCCCTTCCAAGCTCTACTGGCCCTCAGGGCTGATTTCACACAGCAAAGAAATTGTCCTTCCTCAGATGGATAACCCCCACCCACTCGCCCCCTCAATTTAAGAGGAAGCTGCATGCAGCCAGGGGGTGTCCTGCCCAGGAGGGTCTCTGTTTTTCTTCCCTAACCCCACCCCAGGCCCTCCCTCATAGTTATGGCCACAGATGTTCACCTTCCTCTTCTTGTCAAAATTGACCTTCCTTCCCTGGAAGGCAGAGAATTTGCATCCATCATAAAGGAGCCCCCAGCTATTGCCATACTCACAGCCCCTCAGCCCCTGTCACCCTGCACTACTGAGGGGTCAACACACACAGGGCAGTCCAGACAGGGATGGACCCAGGCAGGCTTCTGGGCACAAGGAGTGGCGACCAAGATTGGAGACACAGAGACCTTCCAGTCCCAGCCTCTGAGGGCAGTGGAGAGACAGCCCCTTGGACCAGCCTCCGTTTCCTCATCTATAAGAAGGCCATGGCACCCCAGCACCCAGGGTGGCTCTGAAGCTCTCAGGAGAGGTGGTGTGCCCACAGCTGAGAGCTCAGGGCTCAGGGAGGGGCCTCTCCTCCCAAGCCTCAGGGTCCCTTTCCCACCCTGCCCTGGCCCCTAGGTTCACTTACATCCAGACACTCCCACATGGCACAGTCCAAAAACAAACATTAAGTGAGGAATGTTCTCAGGCATGGGGCCATGCCCTGGATGTCACCCTGTGGTGTTGGGTGGGGTGGGGATGAGCACAGGCTCTCACATGCCCCCAAGATGCAGCTGTGCACACTCCTCAGTCTCAGACTCCTAGGACCACCCAGCCATCCTCTGGGACAGTCTAGGACACTTAGCAGTAACCCCCTGAGTTCCCCTCACAGCCTCTAAGGATCACAAACTCCCTTGCAGTCACCATACAGCACTGGCTTTTCTTCAGTCACCAAGTTCACACCTTCCCCCATCCCATGCCCCCTGAGTCTGCTCTTCAAAGCTCCTGCACGGACTGACTGCAACTAGTCCCCCCAGGATTCCAACAGGTCAGGCCCTAAAGGTCAGGAGAGGGGACACTGAAGGAAGGCTTTCCAGGCTCACTGTCCAGGAATGATGGGTTTGAGAAGGGCCCCCATCCTGACTTGAAGGCCACCTCACCTGACCCTCCCAGCCTCAGGCACACTCACCTTCTCTTGCAGCTGCTGCTGCTTCTGGACTATTTCAGAGATCATCTCCAGGGTGGAAAACTTAGAGATCTTCTTCTGCCAAGGTTGAGGACAACGAGATCAGTGAGGCCCTCCACCCCTCACCCATTGTCACTTGGGTATTGGACCACCAGCCATAGTGGGCAGGTGGAAATCTGCTGCCACCACATGCCTGATGTCTCCTGAGTTAACCTTGTGCAAGCAGATTGGTTTCCTGAGGCTATTTGTTCATCTGTGCTATGAGGACAAAATCTGACTCTCCCATCAGGAGTCCAGAGGACTCAGTTTTGCACGCTAGCAGTGCAGATGCTCTTGCCTTTGAGTTCTCCCCTCAGAGTCAATGGAACACTCAAACACCTTCCTTTTCTCCCTTGAACCTCACCACCTTACCATGAGGGTGGCACCACTGGATGGTCATGCCTCTATTCCACATGAGGACACAGAAGCCATGAAGGTGTCAACATGTACCCATTCAGTCAGGGCATTGGAGGACAGGCTGCTTCCTCCCAGATGGAGGTCTGAGCTGATGTCACCCCAGCACCCACAGCCATTAACCAGTGTATGGTTCTCCTGGCCTGAGTGTGGGGGGCCTCGTGTCATCCTACCCATGGAGCATCAGTATATGGTGTCTCAGGAAGCCTAGATGAACAGTTCCTACCTGCTCCAACCCACTGGAGTGTAGACCCCAAAGTCTCCCCAAAGGCACACAAAGGATTCCATGAGTCCACTCAGTATATTTTGCCTGCAGACAAGTCCCTGGATCCACTCAGGAACAGGTCTTCAAGGTGCCAGGTCTGACTGTCCAAATACGGTGGGGGCTGCCATGAGTACTGGGCATTGAAGTTTTGCTTCCTTCTTAATGTGGAAGTTTCTAGTTATGGTCATGGGGGACACACCATGGTTTCCTGTCTCCCAAATATTTCTCATAGCTCTCTGATACACATGTCATAGTAATGAGGCACAGTTATGAGACCCTTTCACATGGATGGAGAGTTCTCATCCAGCCAGTTCATTTTCTCCTTCTGGAATGTCCCAGCCACATCCACTGCATCTGAGAAGCACAGCCTACTGCCTTACAACTACCCTTTTACCTGCCCATGAGCCAAACTTATTGCTCTTCATCTTCCTCCAGAATAGGCCAGACTGGATGTTTTCAAAGAAACTTTCAGTGAAAAGCTAACAACCCCACCTCCTGAGCCCTGACCCTCAGCCTCCTCTTTACCCTGATGATCAGCTCTCTAGCCTGGGAGTAGATGCACTCATTTTTGTAAATCTCAGACAGAGTCTGAAATAGGCCTAAGCTGTCCCTGGGGAAGAGCAAGAAAGAAGTAGAAATGTGGAAGTGGGTGGGAGGGAATAAGTATTAATCCCCTTTATTTTAGCTGCCTGGGAACCAGACTGCCTGGGTGGGTGGTGCTGAAACTGGGTAGCTCTGATCAGTGCAGGACAGTGTGGACTTGGGAGTTGAGCTCTCACATGGGCACAATGGGGACCCCCATCCCCATTTCATGAGAAGATGGTTTTTACATGTGTAGATTTCAATTGGACATAGCACTGCTGGGAAGCAAACACTTACCATGTTCACATTTGGCTCAACACCATAATTGACAGAGGAAGAAATCAGTGCTGAAGCAGAACAGCTGACTTCAGGTGTTATGGAGGCCTTGAGCTCCACCCTGCCTGAACCCTGCCCAGGAGCTGCTGCCTCCCAGGTTCCCTGAAGGGTGTCCCCGTGGAGTCCTTGGTCCAACCTGGTGTTCCCCAGTGGGAGGCCTGCCCACCTGGAAACTTCATACCACATCTTAAACAAATGGAGAATTGAAAAACTTTGAAGAGCATAGATGATGGTGTAGAATGAGGAGTTGTTCTTAAGGATTTGGCACTTCTGTGGAGGGAGAAAAATATACAATGAGAGGTGGTCTGAGTGCCCCCCCCACTCCACATTTAGCCTCCTCAGCTGACATGTCCCCTCTTGGATGAGACAGACACTGAGGGAGACCCTGAGGCTCACCATGGACACAGAGTGACACCCACACCCAACCTGGAGGATTAGCCTGGTTGGGAAGTGAGGAAAGTATAGGGCTGTGCTACAGGTCAGGGAAGGCCTGCAGTCCTGAGAGCTGATAGGAACAAGGAGGGGCTTCAGGAATCCAGAGAGGGCCCCCTGAACGTACCATGGCCACCTCGATCCAGTGCTCCACCACCCTGGCCCTGTCTGGGACCTTCATGCTCTGGTTCCTGAGGCAGGTGGCAATGATGCAGTAGATCACATGTTTCAACTGGGTGATGGTGGCATGGATGGTGGGCTGCATGTGCTCCTTACATTTTTTTTTGCACCAGGATCAGTTGGAGTCAAGACAGTGATAAGGCCCCACTTTCTTGAACAGATCCTGTGGAGGAGGGGATGTCAGCCAGCCCCACCCCATCCACCTCTGATCCCAGAGGTCCTCAGGACCCAGGCCAGTGTCCAGTGGCTTCAGCTGGAGCTTGGCAGGCTGAGAACAGGTTGGGCTCTCTGTTACCTGAGGGGACCTAGCACTCTAGAGACCACAGCCCCAAGGCTAGCGGGGTGGAGAGAGCTTCATTTACAAGTCCATCTCACAGACCCCAGAAGCTTAGGTGCCTCATGCAGCCAAAGGCCTGGGCAGCACCATTGCCCTTCCTGATAAAACCTCCTGGGGCTGCTTGTGGTCAGGTGCATGGTCCCTATAAGGACCAGAGGCTTTGAGTGCCTGCCTGAGGCTCCAGTGCACATCAGGGGCCTATTAGTGTTGGTGTGGTGGAAACCCCCAGCACAGAGTGGCACACCAGGGACAGGAAGGCTCTGGTGTTGTAGCCTGCCTTGGTGCTGACATGAGCTCTGGCAGTGGCTCTGGTGGTGGTGCCACACTTGCCTCTTGACTCAAGAGCCATTGATGCTGAAGGTGAGTTAACAGGCTGTAGCTGTAGAATGGGCACTGCTGTGAACAGTGTAGGTGGTGGCACTGGAGGTAGTGGTGGGACTGCCTCCAGCTCAGGAACTGTTGGTAAAGATGGAGACATGGCTTCCTCCAGCCCTGTAGCAGGAACTACATCTGGGAATGGAGCCGGCTTTACCTCCAGAGTGGGCATTGGTCCTACCTCCATAGGTAGCAGTGGAGGTGACACCAAAGCTTCTTCAATTTCTATAACCAGTTCTTCTGATGTTGAAGGAGCAGGCTCTACTCCCAGAATGGGCAGTGCCGAGACATGTGCAGTTGACAATGTAGGTGGAGCTGGACTTGCCTCTGTCTCTAGAACTGGTGCTTCTGATGGTGATGTGGGGGCCACTGGCTCTGGAACTTGTGCTACTGGTTTTGATGTAGCTGCCTGCAGCTTCTGAGCAGATGCTTCACCTGATGAATTAGGATGGTCTGGCTCCAGGGCAGTCATGGGCCCTAACTCTGTGGATGGCAGTTGTGGTTGTGCTAAAGCCACCTTCAGCTCAGGAGCTGGTGCAACATCAGGTAATGCATCAGGCTCTATTTCCAGACCAAGCAGTGGTGCAAACTCCATAGGTGGAAGTAGAGGTGGAGATGGAGCTGATTCAGGCTCTGGAATTTCCCCTGTGTCTTCTGCAGGTGGAGGAACCAGCACTAGAGGTTACACTGGAGGCATTTGCAGCTCTGGGGCTGACAAAAGAGCTGGAGAAGAGGGAGGTTCCACATCATGAATGGCTCCAAGTGTCTTTCAAATATAGAGAAGATTCCACTATCTCTAGGGAAAGATCCAGCCCCAAAGAGTGTTCTCAGACAGCAGTCTCCAAGCTGATGTGTCTGGGACTCCTCTTTGTTTCTAGCTCAAGGGCAACCTCTGGTAGTTCCTGCCAATGTGTCCAGTCCAGCCCCCACCCCAAAACCTCATGTCCTCCCACCCCAGGGCCTCCTCATACTTTGGGTCTACCTCAATGGACTCCGGTTGGCTCATCTGTGAAAGCAGAATGATGGCATGGTGCTCAAGGACAAAGCCGGGTAGATGCAACTGGGCATAGGCCACCAGCCACTTGAGGCAGGGAGAGTGTGATGGCTGTAGGAAATCCTCAGCGTACTGGTCTATCCAGGTGCCCAGCAAGGAGGAGATGGTGCTGAGGGCAGGTGGGTGGGCAGCAGTCAGATACTTGCCTTTCCTTCCATGCTGCCCCCCAGGAACCCTCACACTTGAATATAAAGTCCATAAGGACAGGGAAGGGTTTTAACTGGTCTGTCCACAGCCCAAAGCTGACACACAGTAGGAGCTTCATCAATATGTGAGTGATGTGGGGACAGGGTCTGTCCTCCCTGTCCAGGCCCTTGTGGCTCCCACCCAGTAATTGCTGTGCGGAGGAGCTGCCTCATCTTCTGCCATGTGTCATATGTGTGTCTCCTCTTCCCACTGACACTGCCCCCCTAAATGACAGGGGCACAGCTGGCCCTGCCATCCCTGCAGGCAGACAGTACTGAGGTCCAGGGTATACTTGGAGCAGGCTGCTCAGCACCTCCTGTCGTAGGCCTGCATGAGGTGGGGTTTGTGGCCTTGGGACTGTGACAGGGCTGTGCTGGGGAAGGATCCTTTCCAGCCAGTACCCCAGGGCCCTGCCCACAGCCTCCTTTGCGTCCTTTCCAAGTGGAAGGAGAAGCCCTCTGGACTCAGTCCTCCAGCGGGGCCTGGGTGTGCGGAGCCCAGGGTTCTGACCGGCCCTTCCCTGCCACCTGCCCCCCAACACACCACACTTGGTTCTGGTGAGGAAAGCCCCTCTCCTCCCCCAAGTTACATTCACTTTTTCTTTTCAGGAGTCAGTGTCAGCCTCCTGTCCCTGTCATGGAGGTACATCCATATCTAGGGGAGACCATGAGCATGTCACAACTAACTTACTGAATGTATCCCCTGCTTAAGAGGATGCGTGTTACTGCTTGCAGCCCCAACTCAAATGGAACCCAGAAGGGCAGGGACTTTTGTCTGCTTTGTTCACTGCATGAAGATACATGACTAAAAAAATTCCTGTACCTAGTAGACACTTGATGTTTACTTGGTGCAGAATGAGCCCGAAGTGGCACCTTCTCAAAGATAGGGTGGGCCTGGACCTGTCTGGCAGCCTACACCAGTCCATGCTTTCACTATGCCAAGGTCAAAGGCCACAAAATGGATCTCAAATCTCCTTTAGAAATGAGAAATCCGGGTTTCAGTAAGGGGGTGAGGCCAAGAGCCTCCTCACTGGTGAGAGGAAAGTCCTGCCTGGGAACAACCATGCCCCTGCAGCTGCCCTTCCCACTGAGCCAGGCTCTGGGAAGCCCTTTCCATGGATCCTCCCAGGTGGTTCTTACAATCAACCTTGGAAGGTGGGCGTCTTACCGCCCGCCCCCTTTCCCAAGGAGTTATCAAAGACCACTGGTGGATATGACATTTCTGAGCCATAAGCAAGTTGGCAGCCAAGCCGTCAAGTTCCAGGGATGGGTGGGCACTCACCTATGGAACACTCAGTCCAGGACCTACTCAGGGGTGGTGAACACCCAGTACATGCTGAGGAAGGTATTGACATACTCGAGGTCACCCTCCTGGAAGGCGGGCACCAGGTTCTCCACCAGCTTCCACCACGGGCCTGCCTTGACTGTGCGCACAATGTGGTGCTTGTACCTCGGGAGGGCCCATTCACTCATCCTCAAGGGTGGGACAGAAGGGACACACATGCTTAGAGGAAGCACTGTGGACCCCCAGGTGGGGATGGGCCTCTGGGGACACCTGCTGCACCCAAGTCCTCAGCAACTAGAGGTCGACAGGGACGTGCATGTCTCCAGCAGAGAAAGGACCTCAGTCTTCTAATAGATTTGAAGGAGAGGAAATAATTGAAAGCTGAGACCCGAGACCTGACAAAGAGCAGATGCCTTGAGTGTCCCTTGGGAGAGAAACCCACCTGCAGGGGCAAAGATTTGAACAGACACCTCAAGGAACAGCAGACACACCTGGCTAATAAATGACTGTCTCCACTGCTCATGTGGCCAAGGGCACATGATGCCATTTGCCACCCTGACCCCAGATCATGAAAATAAAGGAAAATGCAAAGATATGGTTCAAGGTTGGGTACAGGGACCCAGCCACACATATAGCCAGTGGTAATTGAACTCCAGCCTTAGGGAATTATCTGAACTTTGGGGCAAGAGGGATTATGATTTGGGCCCCCCTGGGAGGTGTTCAGGGCAGCAGTGCTGACAGGGCCACAGGAAAGGACTGCTAAGGGTCCAGCAGCACTGATGGCTGATTCACTGCTCTAAGCCACCTCCTTTCTGGAATATTGTGCAGCTGAGTCAGGGCTTAGCTCCTGATCTGGAAAGGTCAAGGGGATGGTATGGGAGGTTGCAAGAGCCCTCCTAAGTGAGAGGAGCTCTATGGCTTGGAGCAGAGGTTGAAAGGACAGTCATGCAGACTGCTGCCCGGGGACATGCGGCCTGGGAGGGGAAAGACAAATACAGCTGCAAAATGCAGACATGTGTGATGGGAGCCTACCCTTCAGCTGATCCTAAAGGGACATCCATGCAAAGCCTCCTCTCTGCTATTCCTTCAAACATGTGAAGTGACTTTCACCCTGGTCTCTGGAATGGCAGTGTGGTGGGTGATTTCTGGGCACCCAGGTTCCTTGGAAAGTGGGACATTGGGTCACTCAGGCTTCAAAGCCCTGGGAGAGAGAGTGGGGGAGTCACCAGGGTGGGATACAGGCCCTGGGTTGCTCCCCCCCACACTGTTTCATTCCCCCACTGACACTGCTCCCACCTGGAACCAGTGCTGGCCTTGGCCTGGGGCCAAAGAGACCTTCACCTTCTGAACAGAGATGGTGTAAATAAGCCTGTCCTCCAGCTGCTCACTGACCACCTGCATGGATCTCTGCAAACAGTGCCCAGCAGCTGGGCCAAGAGGTGTCAGTGAGGGGCCTGCCCTACTCCACAGGGGAAGCTGCACTTCCTTTTGGCCACGACCGAGAGCAGGCCCAGATGGGTGTCTGGCTTCCTGTGCAGCCCCACTGGAGAGGAGAAGACAGCTTGAGGGCTCAGGATTAACACTTAAACATGTGTGCCACCCCTAAGATGCACATTCCCATGCTTCCAGCCATGCCCTGGCAGGTGACAGGGGAGAACCTACTGGGTTCCCATCCCTGATGACCTGTTCCTTCCAAGGGTGGTCCCCTGCTCATGCCCTCCCCCACTGGGAGGTGGATGGGATGTGGGGCTGCAGAGGCAGAAGGTCAGTAGTGGCATGTGCTGTATTGGCTGGCTACCCCTGGGCTACCCCATGTTACCTTTGGAGACCTCCTGGTTGATGGCCTGGGTCCTCGTGGCTGAGGCCTAAGCCAATGTCAAAAGCAATGGAAAGTGGATTCATTCCTGGTTAGAGTGAGGTCAGAGCATTGGGATCTGGGAACACAGCAGGAAAACATGGTGCTCTATCGAGCATCTCCTGCGAACTTACCTGGGAAGTGGTTGCCTTTTGAATCTAGGTGCCTGGTTACCAGGGTTCCAAGTTTTGTTGGGGTCTGTCACCAAGGAAGTGATGTCAGTTCCTTAGGTCCCCTTACCTGGGCCCCCTCTACGTAAGAACTCCACAAAATTACCTCTGCATGGCTGTCTGTATATCCTCACCTAGATCATCTTGTTAACTGGACACAGTTCTGCCAACACATCCCTCCCCAGAGCTTCCTGGAGAGGCCTGTGTGCAGAGCTTCCTGGAGAGGCCAGTGTGCAGCTCTGAGGAGACCAAGCTGGGTTCAGACCTGGCTACCCCTTTTAAGATTTTTTTGACACCAGTCTAGTCACTGAGGCCTCCCCAGTCCCCTAACCAAAACACTGGGAATTCTTCTAGCATCTCCTTCCTGGGACATCATCTAGTGAATGTGGGGTGAACACTGCAAACCCCCTGATCTGTTTCACTCATAGCTAATACACTGAAATACACATGTTCAGCAGCTTGGCAGTTTTATATAGTTGTGAATTCCAAAAAGAGATATTTAAATTGTGCTTGTAAACTGGTCTGTTATTCTGGGTGTGATTAAGTTATGATTAAGTCATTGACAGGGCCATGTCAGTAGGGCATTGAGCCACATCCCTTGGTTGGTGGGGTCTCAAAGATAAAAGACATTGTCAAGACAGAGTTGGAGTAATTTTGATGTTGGAGTTTTGACGCTGGAGCCTGGGGAGACAAGCAGATGGAGGGCCTTTGTTGTGAGGGAGGAGAGAAGGCCGTGGGGTAGAGACAAGCCATTTGCCTGATAGTCTACAGCTCACCTTGTGGAGTGAGGCAAAGCCTAGAGAGCCTCATAGTCTACAGCTGACCTTGTGGAGGAACCAGAGGGGCTGAGCCTGGAAAGAAATGAAGCCCCGGGAAGAGAGGAACCCAAAAAGCCTGAACCCTGACAAATGTCAGCAGCTGTCTTGCTCCAACACGTGGCAACAGACTTTGGTGAAGGAATAAACTTATGCTTTATGACCTGGTAACTGTAACTTCTACCCCAAATAAATATCTTTTATAAAGAGCAACAGATTTTTGGTATTTTACATCAGCACACCTTTGGCTGGCTAATACAACATGGAATAAACAGGAAGGTGATAGACATAACATCGAATATGACTCAAAACAGTGTCAGGTAGGACTGTGATATCTTTGGGAACTCACTTTCACTCCTGGATTGCTGTCTCAGTCTGTATCATTATGAGGTTGAAATGAGATGAAATTCAGGCCTTGCTGCTGTGTGACAAATCCTTCCAGAGGCTTCCTATTGTATTTAGGGTCAGATGCCAGTGCCTCCTGTCAACCTCTTTGCTCGGCTGCCTGTGCTCTGCATCCCTGCCATCCCAGACCCCAGATACAAGCAGCCCCATAAATCCTGGCCTAGGGACTTGCTGCTAAACAAAATGGCGAAATGTTAGGACACCCAACTAAGTCTTACACAAAATGCTTTTCTGTCTTCACCTCTCTCTCCTGTGAGTGAATTATCCCTTTATCTCCAGCCCAGTATGAATCCTGCTGATCAACACAGCAGGGCTGGGAAGAAGCTCCTCTCCCAGGTGAGCCACAGATGAGGCTTTGCCCACAGCAGCCACTGTTGTAACCTCATCTCTGGTCAAAGAACCTCTGTCCCTGACTCTTCCCCTGCTGTGCCTTCTTCCAGACACCCTCTACCCACAAGTGTGCAGGGCTGGCTTCCTTTTTCTGTTCTGGTCACAGTGTGTCAACTCAGTGTGTCCTCCTGGGCCTTCCCACCTGGTGGGAATTAGCTCAGTGGGAATTGTGCAGGTGGTGGGACAGGCATCGTGGGAAGAGCAGCCTGAATGGTGGGCAATGTGAGCACAGGTATGCTGGGCTAGGCCCCTTAGGTCATGTGTTTTAGTTTGCCAAAGGGCTGCCCCTGCAAAGTACCAGAAATGGGTTGGCATTTATTAGTTGACAAATTTGGGGTGAAAATTTACTAGACTGTGAACAATCCAACTGGAGGTAACTTAACAGGTGCTTTTTCACCAAAGTCAGCTGCTACCAGGTGAAACAAGTAGGCCACCTATCTCTGTCAAATTTTCTGTCTTTCTGCTGTTGTAGGCAAACCTGGCATAGGGCTTGTCTCTTACTTGGCCTCCTCATTCAGTCTCAGCATGCCAGAAGCAAATATGACAGCATACTTATCCTGTGTTTTTCTGTGTATCTCTCTCTGTGTTTCCACTCATATCAGACCCAGCAAGGGGGTGGAGACTTAACCTGAGTCAAGCCTCCCTGACATAGTCCAATCAAAAGCCCTGAAGCAATCTTATCAAGCAACCTAACCAAAGGACCCTCAACTGAATTTAATGCAATCAAAGGGTATCTCCCCCACAGGAAAAGATTAGTTTAAATACATAATCTTTCTCTTTTTGGTATTCATAAAATAATTTGAAACTGCCACACTATGGATGATGTTGGACTGTAACATGAGGGGAGGGAGGCCTTGGCCAATAAGGTTTGACCCGAAGAATATAATGCAGTGGCCCATGGCAGGTGGAGCTGCAGGCACCTATACATGTCCTTCACTAAGGTGGTACCTCCCAAATGTTAAAGCCTCAGTGCCCACAAATCTTTGATCTCTTCTGACACCTGTATTTACAGAAACTTCAGACTGGATGCTCTTTGGGCATACCTGAGGTGTCCCAGCTGGGATTCTGCCCCAAGATCACTTGATGCCTCAAATTACAGAACTTTTTTGGCTCAAAGGTTTG
>JAQZBX010020779.1:0-32748 GCA_029593785.1 Cabassous unicinctus | reverse complement strand
TTAAAAAAAAAAAAAAAAAAAGAGTGAAAGAGGACCCCTATCTCACCCCCTATAAAAAAATCAACTCAAAATGGATCAAAGATCTAAATATAAAAGCCAGGACCATAAAACTACTAGAATAAAATGTAGGGAAACATCTTCAAGACCTTGTAGTAGGTGGTGGTTTCTTGGACCTTACACCCAAAGCACGTGCAACAAAAGAAAAAATAGATAAATGGGACCTCCTCAAAATTAAACACTTTTGCAACTCACAGGACTTTGTCAGAAGGGAGAAAAAGCAGCCAACTCAATGGGAAAAAATATTTGGAAATCACTTATCTGATAAGGGTTTAATATCCAGGATATATAAAGAGATGTTACAACTCAACAATAAAAAGACAAACGACCCAAGTAAAAAATGGGCGAAAGACTTGAATAGACATTTCTCCAAAGAAGAAATACAATTGGCAAAAAAACACATGAAGAAATGCTCAACATCACTCATGATTAGGGAAATGCAAATCAGAACTACAATGAGATATCATTTTACACCTATCAGAATGTCCAGTATTAAAAAGACAGAGAACTACAAGTGTTGGAGAGGATGTGGAGAGACAGGAACACTTCTTCACTCTTGGTGGGAATGCAAAATGGTACAACCACTATGGAGGACTATTTGGCAGTTCCTAAAGAAGTTGAATATAGACTTGCCACGTGACCCTGCAATACCACTACTGGGCATATACCCAGAAGAACTTAGAGCAGTGACACGAACAGACATCTGCACACCGATGTTCATAGCAACATTATTCACTATTGCCAAAAGTTGGAAACAACCCAAGTGTCCATCAACAGACGAATGGATAAACAAACTGTGGTCTATTCACACGATGGAATACTATGCAGCTGTAAGAAGAAATGAAGTCATAAAGCATATGGCAACATGGATGAACCTGGAGGACATTATGCTGAGTGAAGCAAGCCAGACACAAAAGGACAAATACTGTATGAATGCGTTACTATGAACCAAATATATTGTGTAACATATTGTTTGATAAAAATAAAAAAAAATTATATGTATCCATTACATTTAATGGAGAAATGTATATATTTATTCATCTGTGTTTATTTTTTAGTTTTTAATTGTTTATATTTTCAATTATTAAGTGTACAAATAAAGTTAAATTAAAAAAAAAAACTCCAGTGAACATCGTCATTATGAAATCATTTACATTGCAGACCAATATATCCACATAATGGCTGGAAAAAACTGATGAAGATGTGAGTTTTACCTTGTCTACTCTCACTTAATAGAGGCTTTATCTTCATTTTCCCTGAAAACACAGGAGGATTTTGAGGAAATGGGAAATGGGATCTGGGAATATACAGACATGGATACTAGACAATCTGGTGTGTCCCAAGCACACTTGTTATACAATACACTGCCTTTGGCTTTTATAAACTCTAGAAATGACTGGAGAATCACAGTGGATGTTTTGAGAGCCTTTTACTCCCAGAAGTCGTCCATGAATCAATCTTGCTCTAAATTTCCATTGGAAAAATATGGTCATTGAAAGTGTAGACTAACCTAAGCAGACTTTCTCCTGGATTTTATTTTATTTTATTTTACTCAAATATATCACTACTAAAATATCTCAGGCAGAAGTTCTTAATCTTTGAACTTGTTGAGAGCTGATGAAGGCTATGGAACCACTCTTTAGAAAAATGCACACAAACACTCACCATTTTTCATTAAATTTCAGGGTATAAATGAAAGTCCTGAATTTTTTTGTACTCCATTTTAAGAATCTGCAATCCAGAATAAGACTTCCATAAATAGAGAAGAAGCTAAGCACTACAATGACATGCTTTGTTAACAACAATTGTCAGAAGTAAAAGCAATTTACATCTGCTGCTGTTTGATTAGATATAAAATTGTATTCCTGTGTTCTCACACACACACACACACACACACACGCCATTTCTTCCTTGTCTACAATAATTTAGACATTGCACTGGATTCTTTATGTCTATCACATTTTTAAATATTACAACTAATATAATAATTTAGTGCCTTTAAAATCTGAGACCAACAGAACTTCCAAAATGGCAGAGTAAATACCTCCAAAAATCCACTCCTCTATAATAGATATGAGAACTCTGGGGGAAAAAAGAGTCAAGATAAATTTTTTAAATAATTCTGGAAATTAATCAAAAGCTTTCAACAATCTGAGGAGCAATAATTCAAGAAGACATGACCTAATCATAGTAAGAACTGCAAGCTTTGTGGCATTTAATCTAACACTATCATCACCCCCATCCTCTCAGTTCTGCAGGAGCCTTGAAAACCAAGCCTTGCAGTTATGGTAACTGTGGAAACTAGCAGCCTAGCAGGCACTTAAATGGGAAGAAGGGCTTTGGAGTTCCCCAAATGTCCCATCCCCAGAGAATTCTCATTTTTTGACCTGCCTGTCTGTACCTTGGAAACCCCCAATTGCAGGTTTTGACTTTATTTGACCCAACTCAGTCAGAGCTGCTCACTATGAGAGCCTTTTCTCCTGGGTCATTTGTTGAAAACAAGCAATGACAATTGTTTAACATTGTAGATGCCTGACAAAAAGCTGACCAAAAAAAAAAATCTTGAAAAGAAAAGTTGGTTGGTGAGATGTCCATAGGGGCCTTTGAAAGTCTCTTATACATATCTAGAAATCTAAGAGGCTACACTCATGTCCAGGGTTGTGTGCATGCCCAGGAAAGACCTGAAAAGGCCCTAATCTCTCACCTCTGGCTGACCTGAAGCCTCTGTGTGAGCAAGAAATGAAGGTTAAGAAAGAGTAGCAAATTACCAAACAGAGCATTAAATTCATGACCCAGTATATGCAGGGCTCTTCAGAAAAAGCTGGAAGATTTATTGGTTCAAGGCATTTAAGGAGTATCTCTGTCCAATCATTAGCTGACTATTAAGATAACTAGGAAGAGACTTCTGGGGCGGTATATAACAAATTATACACACTTCAGAGAATTAGTTCAAGAAAGCCACTACTTTAAAAATAGCAAATTTTTATAAAAACAACAAACTGGGGGTGGGGGGATCTGATTACTCGAGTTTCCACAATATATTATTAAAATTTATTTTCAACAAAAATTAGGTAACATGCAAAGACAAAGAAACAAATGGCCCATACACAGGAAACAAAGCAGTGAAACTGTCCTTGAGGAAGTCCAAATGTTGAACTTACCAAAGGCTTTAAATATGCTGTTATAAATATATTCAAAGACCAAAGGAAATTATGTCTAGATAAATAAAGAAGATTGAAAACAATATCTCACAAAAATAAAATAAAATAAAGAAATAGAAATTCTAAAAGAAAAATAGCCAATAAAATGTCTGGAGCTAAAAGCTACAATAACTGAAATGAAAACTTTACTATAGGGCCCAAAAGCAGAGTTGAGGAGACAGAAGAAAGAATCAGTGAACTTGAAGACAGGTCAATTGAGATTTTCTAGTCTGAGGAACAGAGGAAAAAATGAAGTAAAATGAATAGAACCTCAGAAACTTATAGTACATCATCAACTACACCAATATATACATAATTGGCGTTCCAGAAGAAGAAAAGAAATAAAGGGACAGAAACAATATCTGAGGAAATAATGACCCAAAACTTCCAAAATTTGATTTAAAAAAAAATTAATCAACACATACAAAAAACTCAGCAAGCCCCAAGTAAGATAAACTAAAAGAAATCCACAAATAGAAACATCAAACTATTAAAAGTCACAGAAAGAGACAATATTGAAAGCAGCAAAAGAGAAGTAACTCATCTCATATAAGGATCCTCAGTAAGATTAACAGCTGATTTGCCATCAGAAACTATGGAGATTAGAAGGATGAAATATTCCAAATGCTAAAAAGGGGAGTGGATGTGGCTCAAGCAGTTGAGCTCCCACCTCCCACAAGGGAGGTCCTGGGTTTGGTTCTTGGTGCCTCCTGAAAAAACAAAAGTGAACAACAAGCAAAACAAATGAAAAAACCAATCCCTGGCCCCTGGTACCTAAGAAAATGCTGGGGGGCGGGGGGGGAAAGACTGCAAACCAAGAATTCTATACCCAACAAATCTATCCTTCAAAATAAAGGAGTAATTAAGACATTCCTAGTAACAAAAGCATGGGGAATTCATTGATGGCAGATAAACCCTACAAGAAATACTTGAATCTATATGAAAATTAAAGAGCACTGGTAAAGGTAACTGCATAGGTGAATATAAAAGGTAGCATGAATATATATATTTTTGTAATTCTCCTTTTCTTTTATTTATTTAAAATAAAACTATATAAAGCAACAATCATAAACTCTGTTGATGGACTGATAATGTATAAATATGTAATTTGCATGACAATAACATCCAAAAGAAGGAGGGAAGAAACAGACATTTAAGAGCAAAGTTTTCATATATTACTGAAATTAAGTTGGTATCAACATAAACTAGATTGTCATAAATTAAAATGTTATCTATAATCCCCTAGAGCAACAACTAAGAAAATAACTAAAAGTTAGGGTCAAAGAAAAAACATGGGAAATAAAATGGCGCACTAGAAAATATCTGGTTAACACAGAAGAAGACAATAGTGGAGGAATGGAGGAACTAAAATTGCATAAGACATAAAAAACAAGTAGTAAAATGGGAAATTTAAATCCTACTTGAACAATAATTACATTAAATGTAAATTGATTAAACACTCCAATCAAACAACGGAGATTAGTAGAATGAATAAACAACAATAACAACAAACACTATCCAACCATATACTGTTTACAAGAAACACACAGAGTCAAAGGCACACATAGGTTGAAAATAAAAGGATGGAAAGAGGTATGTCATGCAAACAATAACCAAAAGAGTTATTGGTCATACTAATATGATACAAATAAACTTACTAGAGACAAAAAGGACATTTTACAATGATAAAAGAGTCAATGCATGAGGACGATATAACAGTCATAAATACATCTGCACCAAACAGCAGGGCCTAAAGTACATGAAAAAAAACAAACAAAAAACTTGACACTATTGATGGAAGAAATAGACAATTACACAATAGTAGTTGGAGACTTCAATATCCCACTTTCAGTAATGCGTAAAATAACTTGACAGAAGGTCAATAAGGAGATAGAAGACTTGGAAAACACTATAAATGAACAAGATCTAACAAATATCTATGGAGCCCTTCACACAAAAGCAGAATATACATTCTTCACAACTGAATATTGAACATTATCCAGGATTTGTTAAGCCATAATTATCTATATAGCAGCTTTATTCATAGTTGACAGAATTGGAGCCACCTAGATGTCCTTCAATAGTTGAATGGATAAACAAATTGTGGTACCTCCATACAATGGAATATTACTCAGAGATAAAAACAAATGAACCATCATGCCATGAAAAGACTTGATGGTAACTTAAATGCATATTGCTAAGTGGAAGAAGCCAATCTGAAAATTTTACACACTGTATGTACCCAACTATGTGATATTCTGGAAAAGGCAAAACTCTAGAGACAGTAAAAAGACCAGTGGTTTCCAGGACTTTGGTAGGGGATGGAGGTAGGGTAATGAATAGGTGGAGCCCAGATTTTTTGGGCAGCAAAGATATTCTGTATGATATTATATAGGTGGGTACATGAAATTATGTACTTCTCTAAATGCATAGAACTGTATAACACAAAGAGTGAGCTATAATGTTAACTATGGATTTCAGTTAATAATAATGAATCAATATAGCTCATCAGTTATAACAAATGCACCCACCACCCTAATGTAGGATATTAATGATGGAGGAATTTGTGAGTGCAGGAGAGAGGGCATATATGGAAACTTTCTGTACTTTCTGCTCTATTTTTTGTAAACCTGAAACTGTTTAAAGAAAATAAAGGCTGTTAATTAAGGAAAAAACAAAAGCAAAAAAGAAATCATTTTGTAATCATGTAATACACCACGTAAATGGAGCAAAGAACTGAATGATCATCTCAGCAGACACAGATAAAGCATTTAACAAAATTCATCATGCTTTCATGATAAAAACACCCAATAAACTAGGAATGAAAGGGAAATTCCTCAACTTGATAAAGGGCATCTGAAAATCTCATAGTAAACATTATCCATAATGGTGAAAGACTGGATGCTTTCCCTCTAAGATCAGGAACAAGGACAAGGATGTCTGTTTTGAGCACTTTTATTCAAGATTGTTTCAGAAGTTCTAGCCAGAGTAGTTAGGCAAGTAAAAGAAATAAAAGTTATCCAGATTGGAAAGGAAGAAGCAAAACTATCTTTATTTGCAGATGGCATGATCATGTATATAGAAAATCCAAAAGTATCATACAAAAAACTATTAAAAGTTATAAATGAGTCAAGCAAGGTCACAGATACAAGATCAAGATGCAAAAATGAATTATATTTCTAAACACTGATAATGAACAATTTAAAAATTAAATTTGAAAAGCAATTTCATTCACAATGGCATCAAACAAGAATAAAATACTTAGGAAAATGTTTAGAAAAGAAGTTCAAGACTTGTACACTGAAAACTACAAAACATCATTTTAAGAAATTAAAGAAAACCTAAATAAATGTGAAGTTACCCCATGTTCACGTATTGAAAGACTTAACATTGTTAAAATGGTAATACTCTCCAAATTGATTTTTAGATTCAAAGATTCAACAAAATCCCTAGTAACCCCAGCTGCCTCTTTTGTAGAAATTGACAAGCTGATCCTAAATTCCTATGGAAATTCAAGGGACCTAAAATAGCCACAACAATCTTGTAAAAGAAGAAATTAGAAGATTCACACTCATTGACTTCAAATCTTACTACAAAACTGCAGTAATAAAAAATGTGGCATAAAGCTAGATACATAGATCAGTGGAATAGAATTGAAAGACCAGGAAAAAACTCTCACATTTATGTACAATTTATTTTCAACAAGGGTACCAAAACAATTCAGAATGGCAAGTGTAGCAGTTTGGTATTGTTTATGAATTCCAAAAATAGATATTGGATTATGTTTGTAAATTGGTCTGTTCCTCTGGGTACATTAGATTGTATTGGATTCAGAGGTTTCACTTTTACTTGATTAAATAATGATTAAGGCTTTGATTGGGCAGGGACTCACAGAGAAACTGCATTGCAGTGAAGGGAGTTTGGAGTTTTGATGCGAGAGTTTTGATCCTGGAGCCCCGGGAAGTAAATACACAGAGAAGCAGATATGTGAGGAAAGAGAGAAGGCTCCATTAGACAAGCCAGGGGCCCCGGAAAGAGAGATGAGCTGTTCACCTGATAGTTTACAGCTGGCCTTGTGGAGAGAACAAAGAAGCTGAGCCCAGAGAGAAAGGAGCCTGGGGAGAGAGACAAGACTTACCCAGCCTACAGCTGATATTGGAAGAAGCTGGGACCATGGAGACTTAAGAAAGAGAGGAAGCCTGAACCTTTACAGATGTCGGCAGCCATCTTGCTCCAACTCGTGGCAACAGGCTCTGGTGAGGAAAGTAACTTGTGCTTTATGGCCTGGTAACTGTAAGCTTCTACCCAAATAAATACCCTTTATAAAAACCAACCGATTTCTGGTATTTTGCATTAGCACCCCTTTGGCTGACGATTACAGCAAGAATAGTCTTTTTTTTTTAACAAATGGTGCTGGGACAGCTGGATATCATCATGCAAAAGAATGAAATTGTAGCCTTCCTTCACTCCATATACAAAAATTAATCCCAAATGGATTAAAAAACCTAAGCATAAGAGTTAAAATTCTCAGAAGAAAATTTAAGAGTAATCTTCATGATGTTTTCTTAGGTATGATTCCAAAAGCACAAAGGACAAAAGAAAAATAGATATTTTGGAGTTCTTCAAAATTAAAAACATCTTTCATGCTTCAAAGGACACCTAAAGAGTGAAAAGACAACCCACAGAGTGAGAGAATATATTTGCAAATCATATACCTGATACAGGACTTTTATATAGAATATGAAAAAGAAATGTTACAACTCAAAAACAAGGAGACTACCCACTTTAAAAATGGACCAAGTAGGGGAATGGATGTGGCTCAAGAGGTTGAGTGCCTGCTTCCCATATACGAGGTCCCAGGTTCATTCCCCAGGCCCAATACCTTAAAAAAAAAAGGACCAAGTATTTGAATAGCTGTTTTTTTTTCAGAGGTTATATAAATGGACAAAAAGCACATGGAAAAGATGCAGCACATCATTCATCATTAGAGAAATGTAAATCATAACCACAATGAGATACCTCTTTATACCCACATGGATGGCTATTAAAAAGAAAAAGACAAGTCAATAAAAATTTTTGGCAAATGTGGAGAAATTGGAACACTCTCACATTGCTTGTGAGAATGTAAATGGTGTGGCTGTTTTGGAAAGCAGTTTGGCAGTTCCTCAAAAAGTTAAAGTTACCATACACTTAAAGTATCACCCAGCAATTCCACTCCTATATATACATCCAAAAGAATTGAAAACATATGTCCACACAAAAATTTGTACATGTGTGTTCATAATAGCATTACTCATAATAGTCATAAAAGTAGCAGCCCAAGTGTCTATCAAATGATGAATGGATAAATAAAATGTGATATATCCACAAAACTATTACTTGGCAATAAAAAGCAAAGAAGTACTTATGCATGCTAGAACATGGATGAACCTTGAAAACATTATACCAAGCGAAAGAAACTAGGCAAAATTCACGCATATTGTATGATTCCATTTTCATCAATGTCCAGAATAGGCCAAGCCACAGAGACAAAATAAATTAGTGGTTGCTAGGGACAGGGTTGTGGGTGTATGGGGAATAACTGCTTTTGGGTGTGGGGTTTCTTTTGGAGATGATAAAAATATTCTGGAATTATATGGTCATAAAACTTCATGAATAAATTAAAACCAGGGAGTTGTGTATTTTGAAAAGTTGAGTTATATCTCAATTTAAAAAAATAACTGAGATTCAGGGAAAATAAGATTGTCTCTAAAGTTCACATAAAATGATAAGAGGCAGAGCCAGGAGCTGATCCCAGCTCTCTCACTCCAAAGTCTCCACATTTCCCACATGTA
Source organism: Cabassous unicinctus (assembly GCA_029593785.1). Classification (NCBI taxonomy): domain Eukaryota; kingdom Metazoa; phylum Chordata; class Mammalia; order Cingulata; family Chlamyphoridae; genus Cabassous; species Cabassous unicinctus. The sequence goes on along the minus strand of JAQZBX010020779.1, from coordinate 23,657 downwards.
TTAGTCAGAGATTGTCACCATAATGCTGTTTAAAAAGCAATCCCATCTCAATGGTTTACAACAGCAAGCGTTGTTTTTCTTGATTATGTGTCTTTAGTCTCCTTGGTTCAGCTGCTCCCTGAAACATATTTTTCTCATGGCAGATAACTTGAGACACAAGTCCCCAAACGAAAATGCATGAGCACATTTAATACCTCTGCTTGCATTACCTCCACTCTTATTCCATTAGCTAAAGGAAGACACATGGTCAACCCGAATATCAGTAAGTCAAGGAGGCACACTTCGTGCCCTGCAAGGTCACATTGCAGAGGGAGGGGTTAAAGAATGGAGAACAATAACCCAATCTACCACCCCCACTCTCTTGTGCACGTAGATTTTCACAGCTCCCATACATTAGTGAGTTTTCTGTAGGAGCCATTTTTGAAAGGAAGAGAAGAAAGAAGCAGTTTACGTTAGCTACGAGGGAATGACTTCTAAGAGGTTCTGGGGTTTGTTTATTTGTTTTTGTTTTGGGGAATTTTGTTATGTGATGTTTTTTATTTCGGTCTTTTTAAGGACACTATTTTCTGTTCCACGTAGAGATTCTCTATGCTGCCTGTGTTTTCTTGGGTGACCCTTTGGGCAGTTTGCTGCCCACCTTATTTCCTATTTCCATAGTCAGTGCATCAGACTTTAATGGAAGTTTCCCCCACCTATTCTTAGATAGAATTTTTTGTGCCCTGAATATTATTGTTAGTCTGTATCTCCTTGTCAATCTGCATCTCCTTTGTCTTCAGGATTTTTTATGTAGGCAATTTTTCAAACTCTCAGTTTTGGCAGATCTGTAATGGGTCTGCTATGTCTCTTTTTTTTTTTTTTCCTCAATTACCCGGGCAGGGATTGAACCCAGAACCTCATATGTGGGACACCAGCACTCAACCATTGAGCCACATTAACTCCCTTGAGTTGGTTTTTTCATTTGTTTTGCTTGTTTTTTTGTTTTTAGGAGGCACCAGGAACAAAACCAGGGACCTCCCATGTGGGAAGCAGACGCTCAACTTCTCAAGCCACACCTGCTCCCCATGTAATGAGTCTGGTATGTCTTGATTCATCAATGTCACCACTATCTATTGAACTTTGATACTGGATATGAGGGTTTAGCTCTCCCACATCCCCTTCCTTTCTTTTTCCTCATCCTCTGAAAAAGTTAAACTTTTTTTGGTATGTTCATAACTTTAATAATTACAGCTATGTAAATACTATTCCTCACTGAGTCAAGTTATATATCATGAATTCAATTCCTTTATCATACATGATTTTCTTTAGGTCATAAGTTAACAATTGCCTCATCTTTTTTGTTTACATTTGTTGTGTCCCTTTCTCTATTCCACCCTCTAACCTCTTCAACGCAATTGTCTACTTTGTCAAGCTATCAGATTATATATGAGCTCCATTTTTTTTTTTCTTTCTTCTCATTTTCCTGACTAAATCTGTGCTTGTTGCCCCCTTGGCAACTGTGTAGCTGTGGTCCTTGAACGTCCCTTAAGGAACATCTTGGAAACTCTCTTTATCATCCTTCTGGATTGGAGTCTCTGATTTTGAATCCCACATCATTTTCTTTCTTGGCATTCTCTCTCATTTGCACAGCAGACTTCTAGTAGTTTCCTGAATACTGGTGCTTGAGAGATAAATTTTTTAAGTCTTTGCTTCTCTTTAATATTTTTTTACTTTCCTACTTGATTAATAGTTTGACTAGAAATCTAGGCTGAAGATAATTTTTCTTTAAATTTTGAGGACATTTCCCAGTTTTTCTTCTATTTTAAATAAGGCTAAGAAGTTTGATAACATTTTATTCATAATCTTTTGTAAAGCTTTCTGTTTTTTCCCCACTCTGGAAGGCTTTGCAATCTCCTTTATCACTCATGTTTACAATGGTGTGCCTTGACTTTTTTTCATTCATTGTGCTGGGATTTGGTGGCACTCTCAGTATAAAAAATCAAGTCCTTCACTTCTGGGGAAATTCAGGTGTATGTTTCTTTGGTGAGATCTCCTGATGTTTCCTCTGGTCTCACTTTTTCAAATACCCATCAGTTAAATGTTGGATGCCCTGGATTGATGCACTCATTTTATTTTCTTTCCAGGAATCCATGAGCTTTTATTTTACCTTCTGGAAGACTGATTTGACATTATTTTCTAAGACTTCCATTAAAATTCTAATTTTCACTACCATATTTAAATTTCTTAACATTTTTTTTTAATCTTCTATTTTTCATTTTCATGGCACCATGTTCTTGTTTTATAGACTTGATATTATCTCTTATATATCTGAATACATTAACTACAGGTTTTGGAGGAAGTTTTCTGTATTGCTGATTCCTTTATTTTTTATGGTTTTATCTTTGCTTTTCATGTTAAAAGTTTTCTTCAAATATCTGGTTATCTTCGGATGTCCATTAATATTTGTGAGTAATGCACTTAAAAGTAGTTGTTGGGCATTTCTGCATGGGCATAAAGGAGAGGTGGTGACTGGGCAGAAAGCTGAATTTTCTAGCATCCATGGCTCTTCTCCTTTCTCTGGCTGGAAGATCACCTAGGTCTGATAATGCAATATTCACTGCAAAGAGGTTGATGTAGTTCTCCAACATCATATCTCTATTTAGGTCACCTGAGCTCAATGACTTTCATTAGAGAAGGATGCACCATTATTTTTCTTATGTGATATATGCCCAGATACTGGGGCTCTGGAACCTGGGCAATGGAAGGAGATTATAAAGAAGTATATAACTCTTATTAATTCCCATATTTTCAGGCCCAAACCTCATTCCTATCCACTGCTTTAACTGGTGACTCTGAATCAAGACTTTCTGGCTCAATTTCTCCAGAAAATAAACCTCCTGTTTACAGCAAAGATGAATCTGTTAACTTTTGCTGCATAACAAACCACCACAAAGCCAAAAGACTTTTTAAAAAACCCAGCTAGGGGGAGCAGATGTGGCTCAAGCAGTTGGGCACCCACCTCCCACATGGGAGGTCCTGGGTTTGGTTCCCGGTGCCTCCTAAAGAAAAAACAAAACAGACAATGAGCAAAAACAATGAGAACACAGATGAAGGAGCCATTTTGGTGGGGGGGACCCAATTATTTATTTAACTTAAGATCTTAAGGGTCAGCAATTTAGTATAGGCTCAGCTGGGCATTTTTTCTGGTCTCAACTGGGCTCAGCTCATTTCATGTACTCATGACATTCTATAGTCAGTTGCTGGTCAATTAGGTGGCTATAATGGTTAATTTCATATGTCAATATGGCTAGGTTATGCTGTCCAGTTGTTTGGTGAATCAGGGGCTGGCCTAATTGTTACTGTGAGAATGCTGTATAAATGGATTTTCATCAACAATCAGTTGATTGCATCTACAGTTGATTGCATCTACAATCAACAAGGGAAATTGCCTTAAAAAATGTGGGAAACCCTCCTCCAATCAGTTGGAGGTCTTAAAAGCCAGAGCTAGGAATTTTCAGGAATCAGAAAGAAGAATTTTCTGCCTAAACTTCAGCTGTCCAGATTCTTCTGGGGAATTTGGGCTCAACTTCAGCATCAGCTTTACCAGAGTTTTCAGCTTGGGGCCTGCCCTACAGAATTTGTACTTGCCAATCCCATGGTCAGATGAGCCAAGTCCTAATAATAAATCTCTTTTGATAAATATACACACACACAACCTGTTGGTTCTGTTTCTCTGTGAACTCTGACTAATTCGGTGACTTTGCATCTGAAGGTTGGCAGCATGTCACTGGAGTTCTAGGGGAAGAAAGGCGGCCGCTGTCTCCATCATTAAACAGGTTAGCCTGGGCTTGTTCATATGGCAGCTCAGTTAAGTTTCAGAGAGTGAGTGGAGGCTGGAGAGGAGGCCTTGAGACCTGAGATCAGAATTGGCATCATGTCATTTCTAGCACATTCTATTGGTTAAAGCAAGTCTCATGGTCGTTACTCATCCCACTGCTATGTGGAAAGCTAAACCATGTACCTGCTGCCCATTTCTTCTGGCTGCGATTTGATATAATAAATGATTTTCATATTTTCTTCCACAACAAATCATAATCAAAAGCATGTTATTTCCTCTCCAAATTTTATTTCAAAAAATTTCAAGCCCACAGAAAGAATAATGAATAGTACAAGGAATATCGATATACCCTTCATCTAGATTAGCCATTTGTCAACATTTTGCCTTATTTGTTCTCTTTAAGTGTGTATGTGTGCATGTGCACATGTGTGAACTTTTTTTTGCTTATCTGTTACCCATGCGTCAGTCCTAAATATTTCAACAAGAACATTCTCCTTCATAAGCACAGAACAATTATTATGTTCAAGAAATTTAGCATTGATAGAAAACTAATTTCCAATATGTAAATGATATTAAAAGTTTCTCAATTTTCCAATAATGTTTGTTTTGGGTGTGTCTTTAAAATTCAGAATCTAAGCAAAGATCAAACATGGTATTTGATTTCTAGTCCTTCTTAGTTTCCTTTAATCTAGAATGGTTTCCTCACTTTTCTTTTTTGTATTTCATGACACTGATATTTTTTGAAGTGTCCAGAGCAGTTCTTTTATAGCCTTCCCCTCAATCTAGATCAATCTGATTATCTTCTCATGACTTTTGGTACAAAAACTACTTAGGTGATGCTGTATACTTGTTGCATTACATCGGGGGGCCATTCCTTTATTACCAACGTTAGGTTTGAACACTGTGTTAAGTTAGCATCCATAAAAAAAGGTTAAAAAATAAAACCATAGTAATTGGGGAGTTGATGTAGCTCACCCATATACAAGGTCCTGGGTTCAATCCTTGGTACCACCTTAAAAAAAAAACACAGTAATTTATCAGCACTCTGCAGAGTGTGACGTTAACGCTGAAATATTCTTGATTTTCAACTGTTCTCTGGGAAGAGAGCAATGTGGTTGGGGTTTTAAGTTCAGCCCTCTTTTGTTCGAGTATATGCCCTCTTTCTTCATATGTAGTTGATTCTTCCCAAGAATTGATCTCAGCACTCCTTTTTCCTGTCTATATCATGATTCATAACCAATCAGTGACTAAGGAAAATAGCTCTTCTACCATAACATGAGTTTTTAATGGTAAACGGAACAAAAATTCTTTACACATTCTCATATTCTACCTCACATGCTGAAACCTAATGAACACCATGCATCAGTGATTTTTCCCACCTATTAAGTGAAATATCTCCATGTTCATACATTGCTCTTATACTTTGAGAACCATTTCTTCAGGCAACTTTGCCAGTAGCTTAATTTGCTTTATAAATATTATTTACGAGTAATAGCATCTTATTTTTCTAAAATGTAATGGGTAAGCCTTCTGCCAATTTAGGTGGGCAGGATCTCACAAACCAGAGGGACAAGGAAATGAAAGCTGGGAGAATCTTCGAGATTTGCTTTAAGTTACAGAATTACAAGACAGAGCTAGGATTACAAGGAAAGTATACGGATTCCAAGTTCTGTATTTTTTACTTCTTTACTCTGCCTTGCTACTCTAAACTGGGCACAGATTTAGTCGAGATTTAAAAAGAAATACTTCATATAACAGCAATACTGTAGTGGTCAGCCAAAACAAAAAACAAAAAAATCTTCTTGACCCCATTTAAAAGCATTTCAAAGAAATGTGCTGCTTAGAAATGGATTGACTGCTGGACATGTTTATTTACCAACCCTGCCCCCGATGCTCTTCACATCTTATTTGTTTATCATTGTGTTGCTAGGGACTCCATTTTTCTGGGGAGAAAGGATGGAGCCAGAGAATCTTAGCATTGAACAAGTAGAACCTTCAAGTCCATAAAATTTAATCTTCATTTTATGGCTAGGAAGAAAGAGACCTCCCACCTGGTTTCCAGAAGATAAGTCCCATAGCTGTTTTTTTTTTAAACAAATAAATTTTATTAATTCATATTAATAAAGCATGCAATCCATCCAAAGTGTACAATCAATGGTATTTGGTATAATCACATAGTTTTGCATTCATCACTTCAGTCATTATTAGAGCATTTTTGAGAGTTTGAGAGTGCTCATTTCCAGTTGTATTAACTAATTTGAGCTCCTGTTCTACCATCAGCTCTAACACACACACACAAACACACACACACTCATGCTAATTTGACCCTGCAGTAATGATTGGCTAAATTGCTCATACCATGCTACTATAAATCTATATCACAGTAATTCCCCCTTATGGCTCAGAGATGATCTAGCATATGGAGGCTTTTTAGAAATAAAAGTAAATTTGAAGTAATTTATCCAAGAGGATTTTGTAATCCATAGACATCTTTCTTGAAAAGAGGAGTTAGGTATTTGAAATTCTTAAAAAATATTTTAAAAATAGAGTTAGATATGAAAGTGCATACACAGTGTAATCATAAATGTTTAAAAAAATGACTTGAAGGAAATAGCTCAACAAGTTGAAAGTGGTTATCAAATTATGTGATTTGGGGTAAAGATTATTTTCTTCTTTATGCTATTTCTGTTCTCCAAAAGTTCTACAGTGAACTTATAGGAAGATAATCAGAAAAAGAATTTTAAAAAAGCACCTAGCTCGATTGTGAACAATTTGAAAACTTAGAGAAACCAATGTTGAAACACGCTAATGAGGAAAGAGCTTAATTTAAAATATCCCATTATTGAATGTGGTTTCCATGCCATGTTACTAATATTCCAAATATATTATCAGCACAGAGTTTCTCTTCAGACAGATACAATGACTAGGAAGGGAAACTAGTTTTTATTGAATGCTCACTTTGATGCAAGTGGGCTGTGGAGACATGCATTTAGTAGGAAGTCCCGTGTGCTTTGAGAGAGGTACAAGTCAGGACTTACTAAATTATCTCTCTGCCCCTTGCCACATTAAGGAAGTAAGAACAGGATTTACTTCCCTCTGCTTGCACAGAACAACCAACCAGAGCCAAGGTGAACCCACATAGCTTACTTGGCCATAAATATCAAAAGACCCTTCCATGCTCACAAAACTAAAGAGGACATTTTGCCCAGCATATCGGAAGAAAGCATGGCTTCTTATACCTTCATGAGTCCTGAATCACCAACTCTCATTTTTTTGTTTGGCATTCTAACTTACTCTCCCACTTAAATGAATTTCATTTGTGTCAGTAAGCCAATCCAAGTTAGTTTCGGTCACTTGCAACCAAGTTGGGAACCAACGTTGGTAACCCAGAGAGAGATCAGAGATGGGCAGAAGCAAAGGTGGAAAAGCTCTGGAGGAGCAGATCTTGGGATCATCATGAAACGTGAAAAAGGGAAAGGGGGCGGGGGGTGTGGATTTTATACTATCTAGACTGAGCAGACCCCACCTAGATTTATTTTTTTATTTTTATTTTTTTTAAGATTTATTTATTTATTTATCCCCCCGCCCCATTGTTTTGTGCTTGTTGTCTGCTCTCTGTGTGTTCTTCTGTGTCTGCTTGTCTTCTCTTTAGGCGGCACCGGGAACCGATCCTGGGACCTTCCAGAGTGGGAGAGAAGCTCTCAATCTCTCGTGCCACCTCAGCTCCCTGGTCTACTGTGTCTCTTATCGTCTCTCCTCTGTGTCTCTTTTTGTTGCATCATCTTGCTGCGCCAGCTCTCCATGTGGGTCAGCACTCCTGCACGGACCAGCATTCCACACGGAACAACAAGCATTCTGCACAGGCCAGCTCGCCGCATGGGCCAGCTTGCCTTTCAACAGGAGGCCCCAAGAACTGAATCCTGGACCTCCTATATGGTAGACGGGAGCCCAGTCTCTTGAGCCACAACTATTTCCCTCCACCTTGATTTAAATCTAGATTTGGGTACCCAGAGTAAGCAGAACACAGAAGATCTGTACACTACAGGATGTTGTATTCACCAGGGTTGCTCTTATATGGGGTTCTTACACAGAACATGTACAATTTGCTTTGCAATCAATTTATCTTGAAATTTAATTTTTAACTTTGGAGAGTTTCCAAAATTTTAAGAATGTTCTAAGACACATTCTTTCAAATGAAGAATTATTTCATGTATCTAAAAGTAAAACTAATTTTTAATTCATGTACAAGTCTCTTTGCTGACAAAACACAATCTGCTCCTGCAAGAATGCTTTTAAGTGCTTGTTATATCGCTCACATATTCTTTTTATTTTTTTGCTGGAAAATGTGGGACTTTGACTTATGTGACCTCCTGAATCATGAATAGGAATTGGATCTTTATAATAATTTAATAAAATGCAATGGAAAGGCTGCAATTGTTTAGCTAGTATTTAAATCAGTGATACACTCCTATTTTCACATTAAACTATCAACAAGTATTGCTCTCATTTTATTTTTGCTCTTATTAGTTCAATTTCTTCAAATTATTCCTCATCTATGTATTTCTATTAGAATTTAATAACTCCATGTGTTGCCATTTAACTTAAGACTATAATAGGAAATGAAATTTTCTGTGGAAAATTGAATTATTGGCATTGTTTCAGAGTGGCAGAGAGGTCTGTGTTTAGAAAGATATTGAAGTCTAAATCCTCTGTGAGCATGACAGACAGGTTCTCATACTAATTTACATTTCATTACATTATGTTTCTATGGCACTTACCATTAGATGATGCCCATGTGGACAGAGGTTTTCCAAGTGAGGAAACTGAAGGAGCTTGAAACACATGGCACATGGCAAAGGAGGAGTGGAACCAACCTTCAAACGTGGACCTTCTGCCTCCAGGCCACAGCACTTTGCTCTCAACCCCAAGAAAGAACAGAGGAAAGCTGGGGTCTTTGCTACAAAGATATCCAACCCACATAAACCACCTTGCAGTAAGAAGAGAAGGGTGCTGCACCCCTGACTCCCATGCAGAGGTGGAGACTTTGCCCAGGTGAGAACACTTCCCAGGAAGGTGTGTGAGATAGGGAGGGAGGTTGCTGTGACCTATCCTGCTCCTGGATCTGCTTGCAGATGACTTAGGGAAGGGATGACTCTTATTCCCATCTCAAGGTGCTTCCTGGCTAAATGACAAAACCCACCAAGCAAGGAGGCTGTTAGATGATAGGAGAGTTATCGCAGTGGGAGCCAAGCTGTCTTTTGGGTGGGGAGCAGGGGAAAGGATTAGAGCAAGGAAGACTCACCTCTATCTGCATAGTGAGCATTGCCTACACAATAAATAAATAATGTGTCTTTCATATATAAAATACAATTGCTTTTCAAATCCATGAGGCTGCTGCTATGACTTACCAACTAATCAGTAAGATTTATTTAAGAAACTTAGTAATGACTCAACTCTGCTTCATTTTGTTTGTTCAAACAAACCCAGAATAATATCATCCTGGATCTTGGCTAACAGAAGGAAACATTGGTCCTGGTGGATTCGTGGGCAAAAGGTGTGCCCTTGGGTAAAGCTCTCCTGTACCTGTCCCATGCCACCCATGCACAGGCCTCGGTTCTGACAAGTGACCCCTTCTGTCACCATGCCCATCCGTTGATAGCCCATGCATTGCCCTGGCCTCTACTGACTCACTGCAGTTCCCCAGGACATCGCCTCCTCAGGTTGAGCTCCTGCTCTTCACCACGGTTAGCAAAGTGGAAAGCATAATCACAGGCATAGAGGCATATCTTGTGGACTGACTATGTGTCTGGCAGGGTGCCAAGTCCTGTCTAGGCACTATTGACTGAATTCTCTCCACCTTGGGATGAGTCTTAATATTACCCCATTTCTCTAATATGGAAACAGGCTTAGAGAGACTAAAGAAAATGCCCAAGGTCATACAGCTAGTAAGTGTTGGAGCTTGGATGAGTAGTGCTGTCATCAATACACTGTCTTAGTTTACCAGGCTATTGTGACAAATACCACACAACCGATTGGCTTGAACAACAGGAATTTATTGGCTAATGGTTTTAGAGTCTAGAGATCCAAAATGAAGGCAGTGGTGTAATGCTACAGACTTCTGGAGAAAGCATGGCCCTGCCAACACTTTGATTTTGGACTTGTAGCCTTCTAGACCGTGAGCCAATAAATTCCTGTTGTTAAGCCAATCCATTATATGGTATTTGTCATAACAGCCTGACAAACTAAGACATGTGCCTAGATTTTAAATTTTGCATGGAATTATTATACATATTGTGCCACAATTTGCTTTTTTTGTTTACCAATTTATCTTGGAGATTATTCTATTCAGGCTATGTAAATCTGTACAACACTGTTTAGCTGTGGCATAACCTTCCATGATACAAATATTTTATAATATATTGACTTTTTCTCCACTGTTGAACATTTTGCTTTCTAATCATTCAATATTACATAGGGTCATATAATAACTAGCCTTGTGGATTGATTTTTGCTTATATAAGCCAGGATTTCTGCTGGAGAATGGAAAAATGAATGAGTAAACTATATGAATTATATGAAAGAATGGGTGGATTATAAGCATATTTAAATTATTTGATGAGGCCAAACTGCCCTCTAGAAAAGCTATGTGGGGATTTACCTGTTCATGTGAGTGTGTGAAAGATCCCACAAGAAATTATCAACTCTTAAAACATTTCCAAATCTATAGGCAAAAAATGGTATCTATTTGTCTTCATTTTTTCTAATATGATTTTTCATTTATTAGCCATTTTTATTTTTACCGTATCTTGTCAGTTTATTTTCTTAGCCCATTTTCTACTGTATTCTCTTTTTTCCAGAAATTTGCAGAAACTCTTTCTATATTTTTATAATAATTTTTCACATGTTATAAATGATGCAAATATTTTCTCCAAGACTGTCACTTGTATTTTAGTTTTGCTCATTTTTATGTAACACTGAGTTTTTAGCTTTCATAATGTCACATTTGACAATCTTTTAATTTATTCTGGATTTTATATCATTCTTAGAAAGAGTCCCTCATATAACATTATGAAGGCTATATTTTCCTTCTAATTTCTATTAGATGAGCATTGGATTTTCTGGATTTATCTCCCCTGTCTCTTATATTTCTGTTGTACTTTTCACATCTTTGTCTCTTTGTGGTGCATTCTTGGAGAAGTTCTTAGTTAATCTTTTAGTTTACCGAGTCTATCTTCAGCTATGTCTGTTCTGCTATCCATCTCATCTATTGGTCTATTGTTATTTCAGAAGTTCTTTCAATTTACAATAAGTCTGGTTTTTTGATAATACTCTTTTAAAAGAAAAACAACCCAGCATTTACTTAAACTGTTCTGAGAATATTCATTATATTTATGATAAATTTCTTTCATCTTTGCCTGATTTCAGGGGGGCTACTTCTGTTTCTTAAGTCTGCTGCTTCTTTTTTCTTGCTGTGTTTTCCTTAAACAATTCCTGGTTGTCTGTTATTGTTTGTAGCTGAGGGTCTATATTAAACATTGTGTTTCATCCACCTACGGAGGACTCTCTTGGTGGTGGGATGTTGATTTTTGTGGAAGATACCTGGCCAAATGAACCTGGGTATGGGGAAGGGTAGGTGGTAGTTGTGGGCAGCAGGGAGATAGCCTTCTGAATTTGGCACCCACTCCTCTCCTTGCCCAGGAGGCTTGGACTCTGGCTTGGGAGTCTACTGTGAAAGTGTGAAGTTTTGAGCTTCTTCATCTTGTGTTTTGAGTCTTCTTCCCTCCCCACACAGATTTTTCCTTATCTTTAGAGACTTGCTTGTGGGCTTATCACTTGGGACCAAAAGTGATCGTGCCAGAAGCTGTACAGGTTGTGTACAGGGTGATGGAGGGGAGTGGTTGGCCGAGTGTACCTGGACACAGGTCTGTAGCTACTGGACCTCCTGCTCTATGCATTCGTTGACTCTATGCTTGTATTTTCCCAGGACTTTGTTGAGAACAATGACTCCCACTTCTGGATATTTCCATATTTGTCATCAATCTGAGCACATCTTTTCTGCCACTCAATTTTTATTTTCATGAAATTTATTATATATCCATCAATAAATAATTAAAAGAATGCTTATAGCAATATATAGCATTCTCTTGTACCCACTTCCCCACACACTATCCCCAATTTCCCTATCCCAGACCACTTTTCTTTTGGAGAATTTATCTGCTATATTTCTAAATGTGTTTATATTGTTACCTTTTGATATTTTTGCTTTAGGGATTCTCTTTTACCTTCCCGTCCTCATCACAGATTTACCCTTCCTAACCCCAATGTGATCGTGAGAGTTGTGTAATTTCAGCTAGATCAATATTCACTATTTAAATTATTATGATGATATTCATTTTAATTATAGTTCCCAAATTTTTGGCAGTAGTGATTTTAACTCCTATTAAGCCTGAGTTTTGGATAGCACATACACACACACACACACAAAAACAGCAATTCTTTCACAGTTTGTAACAAATATTTCACAACAATGCAAGGTGTTGGTGGTGGGGAGATGCATGGGAGCCATGCATAATGATGTGCATATTTGTTTTATAAATTCACAACTATTACTATACACTTATTGTTTATGTATGTTCATGTATGAATGATATACTTAAATAAAATTTTATTTTAAAAGAACACAACAGTTATTTAACTGTTCTGAGGCTATTTATTATGTATATGATGAAATCCTTTCTACTTTGCCCTAGGTCATTTTGCTTTTTAGAGAGATACACAACATTGGCTTTTCCGTTCCTGCTTTTTACTTTCCCTAGACAGTGTTTTTATTGTTCGCTAACTTGTTTTTTTATGTGTCATTATTCCAACCACAATTCCCCACCAATTGTCTAAATCTCCTCTCACTATAATCAGGCACATCAGGTATTTTATTAGTTTCCACTTTCTGAAGATGTCCTTCTCACGTGGTCCAATCCTTCCTGGGTTGAATCTTCTATTTTATGTAACACATATTTTCTTCTTTTTTGCTATATTCCCTTTTTGGGTGAAAGTACATTCTCTAGTAGCGTCATGAGAAAGGATGAATGAGAGGTTCATTTTTTGAAACTCGTATGACTGAAAATTTCTTTATTTTACTCTTCATATATTTGACAATTTATTGGTATATATAATTCTATGTTGGAAGATATTTTCCTTAAGAATTTTGAAGATATTGCAATGCCATTTTCTAGAGTTGAAAATTTTAACACCCACCTGACAGTAGACCCTTTTGATGTGATCTTTTCTCTCTGTCTCCAGGGTTTTGAACTTGCAGTGCTGGCCTTTTGTGGGGTCTCTTATGATTCACTGCTCTGGGGTGGGGGGCTGCCATGGTTGGGGCTGGGGTTCACATGGACACTCACATGTTGGATCTCTGGAACTGGACTTAGAATTTTTTCACGTTTTCTTTTTTGTTTTTCTTTTCTTTTCTTTGTTTCTTTGTTTATGTTTCTTGGTCTTTTTGTTTTATATACTGGGAGATTTCTTCAACGTCATTTTCCAAACTTTCTATTAAGTTTCTCAGTTTTGCTCTCATATTCTTTAGTCTCTGAATGTTTTATAAGACATCATGCTCTTGTTTTGCAGATGTCATATCTTCTCTTATCTCTCTGAGGATATCTATGGCAGATTTTTATTTTTATTAATTTAAGTTCTCTTCAACCTGACTAGTTTCTGTTTCTTCCCTGTTGCTTTTGTATGTGTGTTTATGTTGCCATCTGTCTTTTGTGTCTTTCCTGGTGATTCTTGACTGCCTGGTAGGAAGCTCTGAACTTGACAACTGAGGGTTGAGCCATCTCTATTTCAATCCCCTGATGAGCATCTCTTTGCTTCTTTCTTTTGGGGTTGGGTTAATTCCCCATAGAAAGAGCTTCTCATCTCCTGCCTGGAGGGCAGAGCCTGGCTGTTGGTATTCTGTGAACTGAGTAGAGGAAGAAGACTGGGAGCTTCAAATATACTATGCAATTGTCCACTCCAGCTTCTATTTTATTAATCAACTCTGCCTGGTATCTTGAAATCCCATCCTCTCCAGAGACATCAATCCTCCAATTTTCCATGGAGGAGGGAGGGTCTCCTGTTGCTGCTTAAGAATTCTGCCTTTTGCAATCTACCAAAATGTTACTACTCCTTTTGTTCCTAATGTCTCCTTTTCTGCTCTTGGCCCTTGTAAATAAAAGGCTTTTAAAAAATCAATTTTCTGTCATTTTAGTAGAATTTCAGAATATGAGTGTTCAATTATCCATATTTATCCAGAAGTTTTTCATGACTTTAAGGAATTCTTCAAAGTCTCTGGTTTACTACTGGTAAACCTTTCTCATTTTCAATGATGCTGTGACTTCATTTTATTCTTTAGCTGATTTTCCATTGTTTCATTGTGATTTTGAACAGACAAAACAAGTTCTCCTCAGTCCACTATAGTGACTGAGGCTGTTATTGACTTAAAAATGTTTTGATTGTTTAATGCTTCCATAACTTGTTGATCTGCCTTTTGTCTGTTGTTTTATTTTTTGAATTTGAAATAAAGTTTGAATTTAAAAATTAAAAATGTTTTGATAACTATTTTTTTCTTATTAAGCATCCATTAAATAGAGACTAACAAGCTGTTAGTCTTTTCCTGCCAGAAGACTGCATAAAGAGTAATAGAGGATGATAATATCTGCCAGAACCCTTCAAATCAACACAAGGAAGAAACCCCTTTCCCAATCAATAGAAGAAAGCCAAGAAGAACAAGATTTAAAAAAAAAACAAAAAACAAATGATCATTTTCTGTTCAGAAAATTTTGACCTCAACATCAGAAGGGAAATTCTGTGACTCAGATAAATGTACCTGTGTAAGACCACTGGCACATCTGGGAAAAACAAATCCCCACTCAATTAAAAAAAAAAAATACCCAAAACTATTTGTCAGAATAAAAATTTTTCTGGAAATAAATTTTGAGAATGTAAGTGGTGACTTATCTCTATGAAATGATTGAGTAGAAATAACTGCTTTGAAATACAAATTCTCAAACCAACATTTTGAAAAAAAAGAAGAGAGATTAGTTTTCAATATGCTGTTAACATATTTAAAAAGGTGCAAGCTAGAGGGTGAAAGAGACTTTACTGTGGAAAAAATCCTTCCTGTCCCCAAAGACAATCATGAGTTTCAAGTATTTCATCCTCTCCCACTTCTTCATATGAATGGGCTGTTTAGATAGGTTGAACACATGTCTTGGTTTGCTAGGGCCTAAGGATTTTCCTGGGATGTAAGACTTTCAGTGCTGGATAAACTGGATGGTTGGTCATCCTACTTTTGAAGATTAGATATGGAAGAAGGCTATTGGAATTGCTTTGGAGGTGTATATGTATATTTATATAATCTATATATTTATATGTATGTATGATATCCATATCATATACCTATACATATCCATATACCTATACCTCTACACATACGTATGTGGTGTCTATGAAAAGAGCCCTGTAATGGAGCGAGACCCCTTGGAACAGCTGGTCCCAGGGATTTCTAGAAGCCAAGTTAATAATGAACATAGTAGTTGAAGTTTGTTGAGCACTTCTTATGTGCCAGGTGCTCTGGTGAGCCCATTATGTTTGCATTCTCTTGTAGTCCTCACGAAAATTTAGGAGGTTGGCACTGTCTTTGTTCTCATTTGGTGCTTGAGGAGACTGAGAACTAGGGAGGGCCAAGGTCCCATAAGTGGTGAGCAATGGGGCATGCTGGGTTTACCTGTCTAGTGCCTGACCCACCCTCTCACTAGAACAGCTAGGTCATATTGCCCAGCTTCCACCTCCTGAGAGTCAGGAGATTTCAGAAAGGTATAGAGGAAAGCAAAGTAAAGGGGTCAGGATAGAAGGCAGGAATATGAGGGTGTGGTGGCAGGGAAAGTCAACAGAGTGAGAAACAGAGCTCGCTGTATTGGAGACAGGCTGGAGGGGAAGACTGAGAGACTGAATACACAAATGGACAATGACCAAGGAACTCTGATCCACTACCAGCAGCAACTATACCAGGAAACTGGCCCACCACCTGTAGCAATCAGTCTAGGAAGCTGGCCACCATCTACATCAACCATTAGATTCATTCATTAGACTGTGAAGCTAAACTACGATTAGAATCATTCTTTAGATTGTAAAGCTAAACCACAATGCCCACAACAATGGACCAAAATAGGACTTGAGCGATAATTGACAGCTTCCCCAAATTTTGTCCCCACTTCCAACTTAAGACCAAATGGACAAACCAAATATGCTCCCTTAACCAATTACATAGGATGTCCTGCTTCTAATTAGCCCACCTCCAGGTTTCCCATGCCAACAGCCACCAGTCAGGACAACCCTGAGGCCTTCCCTTTCATAAGTGATGGGGGCTGACTCCCTTGCTCTAGCAGCTCTGAATAAATGGCCTTTGTTTGTTCTCATTTGAGTGGTGTCTTCACTTATTTCCCCAGGACAGCATGCAATGTGAATAAAAAGAGGCTAGGGAGAGGCATGGTGACACAGGGTTACCAAGGTCTGAGTTGGGGCTATGTTCCATGTCTGATACAGAGTCAGTGGGGCTTCCAAGGTTTAGTTAGACTCAGAGAGAAATCTCTCCTCCAGAGACCAGCACGACCATGGCCTAGCCCAGACCTGACAGCTGAAGCAGGATAGACACAAAGGGTACAAAGAATGGGCAGTGAGGCGCCATCACTTTGAAACTTTGGATAGTATGTTGAGCCCACACTGTGTTTTCCATCTGAGTCTGGCCTAAGCCACTTGAACAACGTATTGTTAAAAGCAAAAATGTTTCCTAACTGTATTAAAGGATAATTTTCAAAAAAAAGGTAAAATCATGATTCTCATGCAGATATAAAATGAACACGCATTCAGAGATTTTCTTTCATTAATTGTTAATGGCAAACTAGGAGGATTTTACAAAGGAGCACAAATGTATATGGAGTAAAAGAAATGTTGAAATGAGTTCACAGACAAATGGAAACTGGCTTTTTCCATTAGTGGGGAGGGAAGGAAGTCAATTGAACCTCCACTGATGGAATTTATTTACATCCACAGATAAGAATTATTTGGCATTGCTATCAGTTATCTACCACTTACAGAGTTGTAAAATAGAATAGCTCAAAGACAATGAAAGGATAAATCAGAAAACATGGAAGAGCACACGCTAAATCATGCACAGTTTTTAGCAAATGTGCAGGTTGACATTGCTCTATGTTTTGAAGACTTCAAGACCTTGAACACCCTGCATTCCAAAATTGTGCTGGAGCAGCAGACCAACTGGTCACCCCATCGGGCCACCATCCCTTCATCCTGAGTCTGGACCATTTGGTGCAGCCTACGAACATCCACCTGTACCAGCATGCTCACTTGCTTGCTTCTTGCTCTTCCTCCCTTCCCACTAGTTTGGCTCTAGTCTGCTCAGGCTACTGAGCTGATGCAAAAAGATCCTAGCACCTGCATTGGGCCGCTCCAAGGGCATGGTCTCTCATCTCCCCTGAATCTTGGGTCTCAGTTACAGCGGGGAAAAAATAGGAAAGTTTGTCAATTCTATTCTTTACCTCTCACTTCATTTTCCCTAGACAACTTCTCCCCACTATCACTTTCAGCAGTTAACTGGAATCTCACTTCCCAGAGGAAATAGACAGTTAAGTACTCCAGAACTTCTGGATCCTGCTCCCACTTATGTGCTCTATTAGCTCACCCCAGATGAATTCTCTACCTTCTTTCACAGCTCAGTGTCCAGGACAGTCTCCATACTGGGAGAGGAGGAAGGTTGGATATTGGTCCCACTATCCTGTCAGTGACTGCATCTGCTAGACACAACTCCTGCATACCCCATGGCCATGCCTCCTCCATCCCACTACAGCCAGGCCTCTTTCCCTGGCCTTCCCAGGGCTCCAGGAATACCACCTCTACCCTCTCCTCTTACCCCTGGAAACTCTTGGTTTCTTGCTGTGGCAAGTCCTTAGGTCCCTCACTATCCTTTTTGGTTCCCTTACCTGTGCCCATACCCTTCCTTAAATTCTTTCCAAGTAAGCCCTTTTACATGTTTATCTGTTTTCTGTTTGGACCATGACTGGAACACACTCCAAAGTCACCTGCATGTATTTCTCTTCCTTCCCTCCTAGCTGCTTAGTGGAAGTTGCGTTCCACTCCCTACTTTTCAGAGACCATTTCCTCCCACAAACTTCAGGAGGAACCTGCCTCAGCTTAATAGATGGAGCAATGTCATTTCTCTCCTGTACCTTCAGTTTCTTCTTTCTCTCAGTATATAAACATGATGGGATCATTTTCAACTTAGGAAATAAAGATAAAATTGTGAAACCCAACCCTTCTTCATAGCTGATTTTCTAAAACTATTAAACACTTTCATCTCCCTCCTGACCTCTCTCCTGACTTGACACTCTGAAACCTAGTGTCCACCCTCTCATCTCTATTGAATTGCCTTGGGCACAGAATTCCAATTTTGTCCCTAATAATAAGATCAGTGAACACCTTCAAGCATCTTGCTTGCCCTCCTCTGGATATCTGGCACCTGCAGCCTCGACCTCCTTCATTCTTCATTTATTAGTTTCTATGATTCCTGTTCCCCACTCCTCTGCCACTTTCTTCTCAGTTGCTTCAACTTTCAGGATTTCCTTCCTCTACTCAGTATCTCAACATCATTCTACTAAAAGGTTCTGGCCTTTGTCCTCTCCAAGTACTCATCATTTCTCATGGCTGTTTATTATTATTTTTTAAATAGTTATTTTTATTAGAGAAGTGGTAGGTTTACAGAAAAGTCATGCAGAAAATACAGAGTTCTCATGTACATCCCCTATTATCTATTATAAGCACTTTGTGTTAGTGTGGTGCCTTTGTTGCAATTGATGAAAGAATATTATTATAATAGTACTACTAACTATAAGCCATAGTTTTCATTAGGGTTCAATGTTGGTATTGTACACCCTTAGTTTTTTTTTTGAATTTTATTCTAGTGACATACATACAACCTAGAATTACTCCTTTTAACCACATGCAAATATATAATTCAGTGGTGTTAATTACACTCATAGTGTTATGTTACTATCACAACCATCCATTACCAAAAGTTTTCCATCACCCCAAACAGAAACTCTGTAACATATTAAGCATTAACTGCCCACTCCCTAACCCACCCCAGCCCTACTAACCTGTATTCTAGTTTCTGACTCCATGAATTTGCTTATTCTAATTATTTCATATCAATAAGATCATAAAATATTTGTCCTTTTGTGTCTGGCTTGTTTCACTCAATATAATATTGTCAAGGTTCATCCATGTTCTCGCATTCATCAGGACTTCATTCTTTTTTATAGCTGAATAATATTCCATTGTATGTGTATACCACATTTAGTTTATCCATTCACAAGTTGATGGACACTTGGGTTGTTTCGATCTTTTGGCAATTGTGAATAATGTCATTATGAACATTGGTGTGCAAATATCTATTTGAGTCCTTTCTTTCAATTCTTTGGGGTATATACCTTGAAGTGGGATTTCTGGGTCATATGGTAATTCTAAACTTCATTTTCTGAGGAACCACTAAACTGTTTTTCCACAGCTGCTGCACCATTTTACATTCCTACTAACAATGAACAAGTGTTCCTATTTCTTCAAATCCTCTTCATTTGTTATTTTTCATATTTTAATAATAGCCATTCTAATGGGTGTGAAATGGTATCTCTTTGTGTTATAATTTGCATTTGCCTAATGGCGAATGATGTTGGGCCTATTTTCATGTACTTTTTGTCCATTTGTATATCTTCTTTAGAGAAAGAGCTATTTAAACCTTTTACCCATTTTGTAATTGGGTTGTAATTGGGTTGATTTGTAGGATTTCTTTATATATTTTGGGTATTAAACTATCATCAGAAATGCGTTTTACAAATATTTTCTCCTGTTCTGTAGGTTGTCTTTTCATTTTCACGATGAAGTCCTTTGATGTGCAAAAGTTTTTAATTTTGATGAAGGCCTATTTATCTATTTTTTTTTCTCTTTTGCTCATGCTTTTCATGTGAAGTCAAAGAAACTATTGCCTAACACAAGGTCCTGAAGACATCTCCTTATGTTTTCTTCTAGGAGTTTTATAATTTTGGTTCTTATATTTAGGTCAGGTCTTTGATCCATTTTGAGTTAATTTATGTATATGGTATGGGATAAGGGTCCACCTTTATTCTCTTGCTTATGGATGTCCAGTTTCCCCAGTGCCATTTGTTGAAAAGACCATTCTTTCCCAATTGAGTGGACTTAGCACTTGTTTCAAAAATCAATCAGCCATAGATGTAAGGGTTTATTTCTGAACTCTTTAATTTGATTCCATTGGTCTAATATGGCTATCCTTGTGCTAGTACCATGCTGTTTTGATTACTATAGCATTTTAATAAATTTTAAAATCAGGTAGTGTGAGTTCTTCAACTTCTTTCTTTTTCATGATGGTTTCAGCTATTCAGGGCCCCTTACCTTTCCACATAAATCTGATGAGTGACTTTTCCATTTCTGCAAATACAGCTGCTAGAATTTTGACAGGGATTGTGTTGAATCTGTAAATTGTTTTGGGTTGAGTTGACATCTTAACAATAGTCAGTCTTCCAATACATGAACATGGATTATTCTTCCATTTATTTAGGTTGTCTTTGATTTCTTTTAGCAATGTTTTATTGTTTTCTGAGTATAAATTCTTTACATCCTTGGTTAAATTTATTCCTAGATTTTTTATTCTTTTAGTTGCTATTGTAAATGGAATATTTTTCTTGATTTCCTCTTCAGCTTGTTCATTGCTGGAGAATATAAATACTACTGGTTTTGCATGTTGATCTTGTACCTGCCACTTTGCTGAATCATTTATTAGCTATAGTAGATTTCTTGTCAATTGTTTGCATTTTCTCTATATGGGATCATGTCTTCTGCAAATGGTAAATTTTTTTACGTCTTCCTTTCCAATTTGGATGCCTCTTACTTCTTTTTCTTACCTAACTGCTCTGGTTAGACCTTTCAGTACAATATTGAATAACCATGGTAAGAGTGGGCATCCTTCTTTTTGTCCTCATCCTAGAGGGAAAGCTTTTGGTTTCACTTTGAGTATGATGTTAGCTGTGAGTTTTTTCATATGCATTCCCTTTATTATTTGTCTTCTATTCCTAGTTTTCTAAGTGCTCCCTTCTGATGAAGGTTTTTGATGAGTTCCCCAGGAGAAACTGGCTGACTGAAGTAGAGATGGAAGTTCTCTCTTCTGACTGCTGAAATCATCACTTCTTCTTCTAAAATCTTTTAAAATCTTCAATTGATGTAATGATATTTCCCTCATTGTTGAAGGCAATCTCCTTGATTGATTGTTGATATAATCAGCCACAGACGTAATCAATTTACTGATGATTTAAGCCCATGAAATATCTTCACAGTAACAATCTGGCCAGTGTTTGCTTGACCAAACAACTGGGCTCCAAAACCTGGCCAAATTGACACATGAATTTAACCACATGGAATTAGATCTCTGATTTGGGATCTTTCTTTTTTTAATTCAAGTATTTAGAGCTATAAACTTTCCTCTCAGTAGTGGCTTTGCTTCATCCCAAAAGTTTTGGTATGCGTGTTTTCATTTTTTATTTGCCTCTATATTTCCTTTGTGTTTACTTCTTTGACCCATTGATTATGGTTTCATGTTTAATTTACACCTATTTTTGGATTTTTCAGTTCTCCCTTGGCTATTCATTCTTGCTGGACAATCTCACTTTCATCTGTGGCTTCATCTACCCCATATTCCAATGACTCTCAAACCTCTCTCTCTAGGCAAATCTCTCTTCACTGTATTTCCAGCTGCTTCCTAGACATGCAGACTAGATATCTCAATAGCCCTTCAATTCAAACCAGTACTCCTTATCGTCTCCCCATCAAACTTATTTCATGTATTTTCTTATTCCTTGTTTTGGTATTTCCCACTAGCTCATTTGATTTGCAAATCAGGGAGAAAACGCATCAATTTCAAATGAATCATCCAGTCATATTAATCTTGACTTCTATATATTTCTCATATTTGTCTCTACCTCTTTCACCATTGCCTTATTTCAGAGTCTTCTCTCACCTGGATTTTTGTGATTATCTTCCAGCTCAGTGATTCTCAAAAAATGCTGCCTGTATTAGTAGCATCAGCATGTCCTATTTTAGAACATGTCACTAGAAATCCAATTTAAATGAATGTCCAAGTTATGAGACTCTAAAAATGAGACAATCTTCTAAATTGTTTCCTTTATTAGCTAAAATCATTAAATCACAGCTTTTCAAGTTCCTGATTCTTTTTTGTGTCTCCTTTGTCTGTAAATACTGTTCAATTCTGTTCCAAAATTTAAGTTATTTAAGACACCTGTGATCATTAGCCACATGTGTCTTTTCTCATTTCCATCTGGATTTCCAAAGTCTTAACTGCTTACTATTTTTAGGAAAAAGGAAGACAACAGATCTTTAATTCTTTGTTCATTAACAAGAATCTGTACACGTCTAACTTGCAACTCTGTTTTCTTTTTCAGGGAGGGGGTTTGTTTTTTGTTGTTGTTGTTGTTGATTCATTTGTTTTTGGCTTCTGCTGCATCATAGAAGCATTTCATGATATTTTCTCCTCTTCGTGAAAAACAAACCCCACGCAACAGTTTTAAAATCTGAGACAAGCTTAGCATCAAGATGAAAAAGCAACTAAAAATAGTGGTAGAAATGAAATGGCACTAAAGCCAGACATGTGAAGGGAGCCAGGGAGACAGGGTCCTTGGCATTGGGTGGGACCCTCAGTTCCCTTGTGATGGTGTCCTGCCCAGACAAACAAATGCCATTTGACCTTGAGTCACTGACACCATTCCTATTCTTATCACAGTCACAGCTACCAGGCTCTTGGGCTTTTGTTCTTATTCTTTCAACCGGGGGAACTTTGAACATCTCAATACCCAGGTTAATCCCCAGACCATCGACCACAGAATCCCTGAGGGTGTAGCCCGAGCAACAGGGCTTTCTGAAGTCCCCCAGTGATTCCAGTGTGCATCTGAGGTTCAGGACTGTTGATTTAAACTGATTACATGGTTGGCCTCTGGTTGTTCTTTTCCTGCTGGTGAAAATGTCTTCTGACGGAGAAATCAAGAAGTTGGGTCTACAGGGAACTGCCTCTACTGACCTTCTGCAAAGGTAAAGAAGTAAAATGTAAAGTGGTCTGATAGACTCACGTAGGAATCCAACTATTTTCAGTATTGCTGATCATTCAAAACTATCAAGAAATTGATTTTTAAAGCCTTATGGTTATTATCTTAATTGGTAAGAGCTGAGAGTAAATACATTTTCTCCTTTTTTTTTCTATTACCAAATGAAATGTCTCAGCAAAGACTGTATTGAGTATTTGTGTGTGTGTGTGTGTAATACCTCTACTTTTGTTTTTATCAACTGGATCAACCAGTAACACTTTTAAAAGTTTCAGCAAGGGGAAGCGGGTGTGGCTCAGTGGATAGAGCCCCCGTTTACCATATGGGAGGCCCGGGTTCGCATCCGGAGGCCTCCTTGTGAGGGCACGCCGGCCTGAGCGGTGCGGTGGGCTGATGCAGCAACCTCACGGCAGGAAGCGGATGTGGCGCAATGGATAGAGCACCCGTTTACCATATGAGAGGCCCCCGGGTTCACTTCCCGGCGCCTCCTTGTGAGGGCAGGCCGGCTCGCGCGGCGCCGTGGGCTGATGCGGCAAGACCTCACAGCGAGGGGGAGATAAGCAGACACAGAGAAGACACGCAGCGAATGGACACAGCAGCACAAGCAGCAAGGG
>JAQZBX010020778.1:14468-32852 GCA_029593785.1 Cabassous unicinctus | reverse complement strand
GGGCCCTGAGACCAGAGGGCTTGGGTCAGATGCCAGCTCTGCTGTTTCCTGGCCTTGGGAAAGATACTGCCCTATATTCCTCACAGAGAAACAGGGATTAAAAAGAGTACCCAGGGGAGCGGGTGTAGCTCAGACATTTGAGTGCCTGCTTCCCATTCCCATGTACGAGGTCCCAGGTTCAATCCCCAGTACCTCCTAAAAAAAAAAAAAGGGCACCCACTTCTAATGTTGTGAGCAGTTGATGAGTTAATTCATAGAGGATACTAGCCATAGAGCAAGAGGGTTTTGTGTGTGTGTCATGTGTTTTTCACTTAGAGACAAGGCCTTGTGCAAAGACCACTACTCAAAGTGTGGTCTGTGGACAGCAGCATCGGCATCCCCAGGGCACTTGTTAGAGATGTAGCATCCCAGTCTCCACCCCAGCACTGCTGAACTAGAATCTGTATTTTACCAGGGTCCTCAAGTGATTCATGTGCACATTAAAGTTTGGGAGGCCTTGAGATAGACCTCACTCTGGAACAATTGGAAAGGAGGTGCTTCCCTTTCTCTGGGTTTGCTGATGGTGGGATGGAAGCTGGGAGCTGTGAGAAGCAAATAGGTCACTCCATGAGGATAGCCTATGTGTGGGGAAGACAGAGATGAGAGCCAGAGGGAACATATTGCTGTAGACATGAGCTGAGCATCTGGATCCAACCATGCCTGAAGCCTACACTCTCCCTGCTCTTTTCAGATATATGACACACAAATTCCCTTTCTGGCACAAGCCAATTTGGGTCAAGTTTCTGCCACTTTCATTTGATAGGGTACTGCCTAAGGCACTCACTGTATGAGTTTGTGCACTTTCTTGACTCCTCTGAGTCCGTTTCCTCTTTGAAAAATATAGATGACAAAAGTGGGTACTTTTAAGGAACATATGAGACAATACATGCAAAACACATGGACCAAAATCTGACACATAATAGGTGCTCAGTAATAGTAGCTGTTATAGTTTTATTTTCCCCACAACAGCTCCTCAGAACCCCTTGGAGCTCCATCCTTCTGTGGGTTCTGGCAGAGTTGAGGTTTGGGATGAGTGGTTGGTGCACAGTAGGTGCCCTACGAGTACGATAAGGTGACAGTAGAGCATAAGGGTTTAGGGCCCTGGGTCCAGCTGGGGTCAGATAGATCTGGTTCGACTTTGGGCTCTGCCACTTCCTAGCTGGGTGACCTTGGGCAGATGTGACCCTTCAGGATCTCCTTTTCATCATCTATAAAATGGTCAGCCTGGAGGTCCAGGGTTGGCCTGCAGCCCACAAACAGTGAGCGCTTGATGAGCGACTGTCTGGGAATCACCCAGCAGTCGCCACCTTCTCAGGGGGGATTCAGCAGTCTACTAGCTGCTCTACCTGCTTGGCTGGAGCATCACCCGAATCATCCAGAAAGCAGAAAGACCAAGGTCCCAAAGAGGAGCACACTGCAGCTCTCCACGAAGGCCCAGAGGCCTGAGCCCTTGACCTGTCGTGTCGCGCTGTGCCTCCAGGAGCAGAAGGGTTCAAGAGCAAGTTGTTACCTGGGAAGTGGTCCCAGGAAGCTCTGGAAGGGGAGAGGAAGGCAGCCAATCCTGGGTGCATTAAGGAACCTCTGGAAGATGGTGCAGGCAACGCCTGAGGGGGTCCTGCCCCAGGGCCTGGGAAACTGAAGTGTTTACCCCCCACTCTGGTCCATCCACGGATGAGGGCTGCCCTGGGGAGTAAGTGGCCAGCACCTGCCTCATGCCCAGATGAGAGAAAGCAGGGGCTTGCTGCGGGACACTGAGGCTAGCCTGGGCTAGTGAGTGCGCAGGGGATATGGGTGGGGGGCCGACAGCCTCAGCCACCCCGCCTCCTCTCTAGCCCGTGTAAAGGACAACTCTGGGGGAGGTTGGGGCACAGGCAAAGGTAGAAATAAGAGCTGCCCCAGCACAGCTTTGGAAGTCCAGCTTCTTCCTTCCTGATGCTCTTGTCTCAGCAAGAAGTTTCGAGAATCGGGCCAGGGCTGAAGTTGGGGCATGGAGGGAACTGCAGCCTGAGACTCTGCAGGAAAACAGAAACCTCTCCCCTGGACTTTGTCCCATCCGCCTCCATCTCCATCTGAACAGAAGTGAATCCCTCTGCCCAGAGACGCCCCTTCCCCTGGAGAGCCTTTTAAAATGTGGCTTTAGAGAGACCA
This sequence comes from Cabassous unicinctus, assembly GCA_029593785.1. Classification (NCBI taxonomy): domain Eukaryota; kingdom Metazoa; phylum Chordata; class Mammalia; order Cingulata; family Chlamyphoridae; genus Cabassous; species Cabassous unicinctus. Next base: position 30,665 of record JAQZBX010020778.1, on the reverse strand, counting down.
TTGTCTGCTCTGAGCAGACCCTACGCAGGGTGCCTGGGAGACAGAGGACGTGGACTCTCAGGAAAGTTGGGTGGGACGACAGACCCCATTTGACACAGGACCCTGAGGGAATGGGGATCCGTGCCTCAGTGGAGCTGGCGGCTAAGAGCCACGGGAACAAAGTGGAAGGGGAAATTAATTCCAGCTTAGGGAGCTGGTGAGGGCTTCGTGGGGGAGGCGTCACGTGAGGATTTCCAGGGCACAGCCTGAGCAAAGGTCCAGAGGTGGGGAAGAGCACGGAAGGCTCAGGAAGAGCAAGCGGGGCTGGGAGACAGGAGCAGTGTTGGGGGCTGGAGCTGGGGGATCAGCAGGGAGGCAGCAGGCCAGGGGTTCTAGGCCTGCTCAGGACTCTGGACATTTTCAGAAGGCATGGAGAACTTGTGGTGGTTTGAAGCTGTATGTACTCCAGAAAAACATGCTCTTAAATCTAATCCATGCCTGTGGGTGTGGACCCATTGTAAGTAGGACATTTCGATGAGGTTACTTCAGTTAAGGTGTGGCCCGGCCCATCGGGATGGGTCTTAATCCTGTTACTGGAGTTCTTTATAAGGGGAATGAAATTCAGACAGAGAGAGAAAGCCAAAGAAGCAAGCAGCTGAAATTCAACAGAACCTAGAAGAGAACAAAGAGGCCAGGAGAGGCTGCCATGTGCCTTGCCATGTGACAAGCAGCCAGCCTCAGAACGCCACGGGTTTTGGGAAGAAGGCATTGCCTTGATTATACCCTGATTTGGAATTTTTCCCAGCCTCAAGCTGTGAGCGAATAATATCTCATTGTTTAACCCAACCCATTTCATGCGAGCCAAAGAAACTAAAACAGGAGCCACAGAAAGGTACAGAGCTGCAGCGTCAGGATTCAGGTGGGGCACGTGAGGTGCCTCGGGTACAACATGCCAGGAGGCCTCGCTCTCAGGGTCGTGCAAATGCAGGTCAAGGGATGCTGAGATTTGAACTTTGGAAAGGTCTCTCTGGTTACCGGGTGGAGAACGGACTGTGAGGGGTGAAGGCAGAAGCAGGGAAGCCAGGGAGGGGGCTGTGGCAGTTGACCAGGCAGTGGTGGCCAGGAGAGGCAGAGGGAGTGAGGGGGGTCAGAGCTGGGACTCTGGGGTGAAGGACTTTCTTTTTGCTCCATGGTGCACCTGCTCCATCCACACACGCTGTGTGCCCTTGGGAAGTTAATGCACCTCTCTGTGCCTCTGTCTTTTCTTCTGTAAAATGGGGATGATAACAGCACCCATCTAGAGGGTAAGTTGTGGGGATTAAATGAGTAAGCACAAGGAAAGTACTTGGCTTTTAGTAAGCGCTATAAGTCATTGGCCACAACTGTTACTACTATTATTGTTATTATTAAGATTTTTTAATTTTATTTATTCCTCCACACCTCGTTGTTTGCGCTTGTTGTCTGCTCTCTGTGTCCATTCACTGTGTGTTCATCTTCTCTTTAAGAAGCACCAGGAACCAAACCTGGAACCTCCTAAGTGGCAGAGAGGCGCTCAATTGCTTGAGCCACCTTATTTCCCTGCTTTGTTGTTTCTCTCAGTGTCTTTCCTCTTTTTCTCTCCTTGTTGCGTCAGCTTGCCACACTTGCCTGTTGCGCCAGCTTGCTGTCTTGCTTGTCTTCTCCAGGAGGCATGGGGAACTGAACCTGGGACCTCTCATTTGGTAGGCGGGAGTTCAATTACTTAAGCCACATCTGCTTCCCTGTTATCATCATCATCATCATCAACATCATCTCCCTCTAAACTTCCCAGCAGTGAATCCAGACTCTAGGACTCCATGTAAATCTGGGGTTTAATGCCTTGAAACTGAGCATGTCTATCATTAATCTTGCTCTGACTTCAAGGGTCCCAGATAGGCCGCTTGCACCGCCTCAAGGCTGACTTTCTGTCACTAACCCCAGGCTCCCCTGTCCAGGCCCCTGTACCCAGGACCCTATTCTGGCCAGGACAGACACATGGGCCCCGTGTAGACTTGGACACTGGAGCTTGTGGCACAGCTCTTTGTCCTGCTTCGTGCCCCTCTTTGCTGTTGACTGTGCATCTATTCTTTACGTTTCTCATGTCTGTCACCTTGTGACATATGTCCCCTGAAATCAGGCACTTCTCTGTCTCTCCAACCACTGCCCAGTCCAGACCACCTCATCTCTGACCTAAAAAGAAAGAGGCTTTGTGTTTAATTTCAAGTCATGCAGCCTGGGTGTACAAGTTCAAACAATACAGAAGCATGTCAAAATTTAATAATATTCATTAAGTCTGGAAGGCTATGAGATGCTAATAATAGTGATTTCAGGGGCAGGATTAGAGGTTATTCATTTCTTATTGTTTGCATATCTTTGTTTAAATTTTGGGATAAATGAGCGTTGCCTTCTATTTTTTTTTTAACTTTAAAAAGTTTTTTTAAATTAAAAAATTTTTTATCCCCTCCTCGAGATGGCTCCCTCATCTGTTTGCTTGTTGTTTTTTGCTCATTGTTTGCACTTGCTGTCTGCTCGTTTTCTCTTTCGGAGGTACCGGGAACCAAACCCAGGACCTCCCATGTGGGAGTTGGGTGCCCAACAGCTTGAACCACATCTGCTCCCTGCTGGTTTTGTGGTTTTTTGTGGTTTTTGTTTGTTTGTTATCTTGCTCATTGTTTTTGCTCGATGTTTGCTCATTGTTTGTCTTCTTTAGGTGGCACCAGAAATCGAACCCAGGACCTCCCATGTGGGAGGCGGGCACCAAACCGCTTGAGCCACATATGCTCCCTACTTTTTAAAAATTATGTTTAAAACATAGGTAAGACACATAGATGGCTAAAAAATTCAAATGGCACAAAAAATTGTGCAGTGAAAATTGTCTTTTCCCTACCCTTGACCCTCAGCTTTTCCAGATCACTTTCTCCAAGGCAACCCCTTTCCAGTTTCCTGTGTGTACATAAATAGAAGCCTAATATGCCCACTGTTTTTGCATTTGCTTATTTTCACTTTACATACCTTGTTGATCTTCCTAATTCATCACATATGTGGCTGCAGCATCCTTTTCCACAGTTGCATAGTATTCCACTGAGTGGCTGGATCATGTTTTATTTAATCATTCCCCTATTGATAGATCTTTAGGTTGTTTCCAGCTTTCTGCTATTACAAAACAATACTGCAGTGATTACCTGTGTACTTAACACCTTTGTGCTTGTGTGTGAGCATTTCTAGGGAATGAATCCCTGGAAGTGTATTTACCATTTTGGTCCATATTGCGCTTTGTAGAGACAGTGCCAAATTGCTCTCCCATCAACAACGTGTAAGAGTGCCTGTCTCCCCACAACCTTGCCAACATCAAGTATTATGAACATTTTGATTTTTTGTCACTCAGATGAAAGCAGGTATCTCATTATAGTTGAAATTTCTATTTTTAAATTAAGAGCGAAGTACAGCCTCTTCTGAGTTAGACATTCTGTAACTGAGTGAGCCCCTCCATTGTTTTTATTTTGTATTGTTTTGTTTTGTTTTCTCTTTCACCCTTGATGACCCGGCCCATGACATTCGTCCCTGGGTGAATAAGTCCCCTTGTGAAACAAGCAACGTAATAACATTATGCCTGCGTGTTTTTAATTTACTGAAAATTTCCTGTTCTGCTTCCCGCTTCTTTCACCCCACGTTCTGTTTCCAAGATCTCTCCCTGTTGCTGTACGTGACTGAGCAGCTTTTCCCATTATCTGTGTTTCCTTCTCGGCAGACCATTTGCTCACGTCCTTCGGGGCAGAACATTTTTCAGTCATGAGGAAACCCGGGCCCCGAGCCCGTCTCCTTTGAGGCGGGGAAGACGCAGGGCCGGGCGGCCGCGCTGCCGCTGCTGGTGACTCAAACGCGCCCGCACAGGCCGCACGCGCAGGCCCGGCTGGGAGGCGCCACCCCGCGCTGCCCGGCCCGCAGGGTCTCCCGCACGCAGCGTCTCCCGCACGCAGCCTGGGGCCTGTCGGGGAAGAGCAGCCTGCGCTCCCCCGGGAATGCCGAGACAGGCGAGGAGGGACCGAAACCACCCACTCTGACCTCTTGTTGTGCGGCAGCGCCGAGGGGCGCGGGAAGGCGGGTGGGGGGGGCAAGTCTCGGCATCGCAGCCCCGCGCTGTGCTGGGTGTACAATGCGGGCACCTCCCGGGGCGTCTGAGTCGCCTTCCACTCCTCCCTTTCCTTCAGCCACCACATTGTTTTTTTTTAATCAATTTTATTGATACATATTAATAAGGCGTACAATCCATCCAAAGTGTAAAATCAATGTTATCTAGTATAATCACATAGTTGTGCATTCAACACATCAATCATTATTAGAGCACTGTCATTATTTCAATAATAATAATAATGATAAAAACAAAAAACAGAAACAAAAAAGCTCTACCCCTTAACAATCACCTCTCAACCTCTCCATGCCTACCCTGCCAAGCATAGCTGCTATTCTGTTTCTGTCCTTCTAATTTATTTGTGTGTGTGTGTATATATATATATATATTTTTTTTTTCCATTAGACCAGTAATTTATTAAGGAAGGGAGGGAAGAAAAATGGGAGAAAATAACCGGTTAAGGGTCCCAGGTAGAGGGGAAGGGGCTGAAAAGAGATAAAGAGGGCTGATTTACAGACTACAGTTTCCCACTACAGATTACAAATGCCCAGGTTTACTTGCGTGCTAATCCAGGCAGGGGGGAAGAAGGCAAGACCAGGGAGTATTTATATTTTGTACAGAGGAAGTCAAACAATATGTAATATGTTTTGTCTAGTTTCTTTCACTTAATATATTTTTCTTTTTTTTTTTTTCAGCCACCACATTCTAATTCATCTATCCATTGGGGCACCAAGTATTTATTGAGCATCTACTAAGCTCCAGGAACTGGTCATCAAGCAGTAAACCACGTGGCAATACTCCCCGGCTTCCTGGAGCTGACGTGTGTGTGTGTGTTGAGCAAAATAACAGCTCCCAAAGACGTCCATGCCCTGAGCCCCAGAACCTGTGACTATGTTAGGTTACACGGCCGAGGGGAACGAAGGTTGCAGGTGGAAGTTTGGTTGCTAAGCAGCTGCCTTGAGCTGAGAAGATGCACCTCCTGCATCACCAGGTGGCCCAGTGTAACCACAGGGTCCTGAGAAGTGAAAGAGGGAGGTAGGAGGGCCAGTGTGGGAGAGACGCAGCGTAAGAAAGACTCACCCGGCTGCTGCTGGCTTTGAAGGTGGAGGCAGGGGCCATCGCCAAGGAACATGGGCGGCCTCTTGAAGCTGGAAAGGTCAAGGAAACCGATTTTCCCTTAGAGCCTCCGGAAGAACGTTGTCCTGCCCACACCTTGATTTTAGCCCAGTGACGTCCAGGAGTTTCACACTTCTGACACTCAGAGCTGTAAGGTAATAAATTTGTGTTGTTTTAAGCCACTGTGTTCATGGTGATTGGTTCCAGCAGCCACTGGACACCAGTACCCAAATAAACAAGTATAATGTATCACGTGTCAGGTGCTGCTAAGTGCTGGGGAAGAAGTTAAAACCAGATGACAATAGGGAATGTGGGGGATGTCTTGCAATTTTAAATAGGGTGAGCAGGCAGAGAGGGCCTTACTGAGAAGGTGACATCTAAGCAGAGGTCTGAAGGAGGTGAGGGACTGAGCCATATGGATAATGGGGCAGTGGAGCAAGCAATGAGAACAGCAAGTGCAAAGGCCCTGAGGTCAGAGTGTACCTGGTGTGTTCAAGGATCTGCAGGGCAGCCATTGAGGCTGGGGCTGAGTGAGTGAGGGGGAGAGAGGGGGGAGGGGAGGCCAGAGAGGTGGCAGGGGGTCAAGTGGGCTCCAGAGAGGCTGCCCAACAAATGTTCCAAGGCCTCTGTAGTCTGTGCTGGGCCAGAGGTCCTAGGATCGGCAGCAGAGCATACTCCTTCAGAATCAGGAACTGAACCAAGATCTGTCCCTTTTCCAGCTCTGCCCAGGCCTGCTGCAGCCTTTGTCCCCCAGGTCAGGTCCGTTGCTCGGAATCATTCTCTCAATCTCAGTGCCTGGCACAGCCTGGCCCAGGGTGAGGAGGCTGCAGCGCACCGGGCAGAGATATCGCAGCCTCTTTCTCACTCCAGAATTGTCAGACCTGGGAGGAGAAGGCTGCTCTGCCTCCTCGGGATCGCGGCCAAGCAGGCCAGCTGGTCTCAGAGCTGGGACAATGGGGTTGCAGCGGGGGTGGGGGAGGAAGATCACTTCTCCCTCTCCACTTCCCGTGCTCTGTGGCTTGGGGATGTTGGCTCGCCTTCTCTGGGCCTTAATCACTCCACTGGACTAAATCAGGGGTCTCATACCAATAGCTTGCAGCCACATCCTGTCCAGAACGATTTTAAATTAGTTGCCAATACCTAAAAATTGAGAAATTTCTTGTAAAACTGTATGTTTCCATCTTCTCTCGGGAAATCATGAGATCTGGCAGCGCTGTGACTGGAGCTGAGTAGTGGCTGCCGCAGTCCCCACCCAGCCCACTTGTCATTTCTGACTCGTGCCTGGCTCTTGGGGCATTTGAGTTTGCAACCCCAGACTCTGAAGGCCCTTCCAGCTCTGATTTAACTTATTCATTCGCTCATTCATTCATTTATTCAACAGGAATTCCTTGAGTGTCTATTTTATGTAGAACCTAAGAAATAAGCCTTCCAGTGCCCATTTTGCAGATGAGAGAACTGAGGTTCAGAGAGGGGATGTGACTTGTGAGGGTCACACAGTGGTGGAAGGCACAATCTACTGACTGCAAATCCAAAAGGGCTTTGGCTAAAATTTATTGACTGCTGACGAGGTGCCAGTGCCAGGCCATGGCTGCGAGCCAGACAGACAAGATCCTGCCTTCCTGGGCTGACGTCGTGGTTCCTGGAGCCAAGCGATAAAAAAACAAACATGAAATTAAACCTGGGCCAAGTGCAGGTGTGAGGGGTGCAGACAAAACGGGGGAGGCAACACGGCCAGGGGGCACAGGTGCTGAGACCGGGGAAGGAGGGCTCGATGCCCATGTGTCTGGTTGTGCGTGTTTGGTGAGGGCTGGGAGGGTGTGAGGGAGGCCACTCCTGGGGCTGGTTTTCCACTAAGATGGTGGTGATGTGTGGCTGCCTGGGTGGGGGTCCTGGCTTGCTGCTTCCCTGCTGTGTGACCTGGTTAAGGCACTTAACCTCTCTGTGCCTCGGTTTCCAAATCTGTAAAATGGAGACAGTCTGAGTGTCCACCACTAGGAGTGTTGGTGGTGGGATGGAATGAACTGTAAGTTAGGACGAGTTGCCTTGGGGACATGGCTGGAGCTCAGTCCAGGTGGGTTGTGATTAGAATTCCCGTTAGGGAGTGTCCGTTTCCTGGAGCTCCAGGCAGTGGTACAGGAGCGGGGGAGACGTGAGACAGATTGTTAGAGAAAAAAGCAGTGGTGTGTAGGGTAGGTTCCCATTTATAATGGTGGGATTTGAACCCATGAGTGATCCCACCTATAGGAATTTTCCATATCCGCAGTAGGTCCCAGGCAGACTGTTGGGCAGAGAGGAGGCTGGGATGGGTGAGTGTCCCCCTGCCCCTGGCAGAACCCAGCCAGCCTGGGGGTACCTAAGGCAGGTGTTTGAGGAGAAGGAGGGAGGGAAGGAGGAGGGAGAAGGGCAGAGGGAGACAGGTGGTGTCTGGAGGCAGAACTCAGTGTTTCCTGGCACGGAGGAACAAGGGCTCTTGGCCAGGTCTGGCAAACACCGGCTGTCTCTTCCCAACAAATCGCAGACCCACCACTGCCCTGCCGGGCTCTGCCCACTTTTCCAGGCACCCTCTGCCACCTTCGTGGGACCTTGGGGTGGAGAGGGCTGGCCTGACTCCATGAATGCATGGCTTTGTGGTCTTGCTCACCATGTCTCCCCAGCAGTTTGTGCGTTCCCTGCTCTGTAGAACGCGCCCTCTCTCTCTTTCTCTCAGCAAACACCCCCTGAGCCTCCCAGCCCAAAGCACGCCTCGTCCAGTCTCTCCACTCCCTCAGCACCCTCCGTGTGCCAGGCCCTGGGGCACAGTAGGAGACAAGACAGACAAGTCCCTGTCCTTGTGGAGCTGCTAGCTGAGTGCTGGGGGACACACAGGGGGCTGGAAGGAAGGCAGGAGGCACCTGCACTGGGAGGCCCCTTGAGGAGGCAGGCTCTCACCTGGAAGCCTAAGCAGGGGGAACGGGGAGGGGAGAAGGTGTCCCAGGCAGAGGGCACAGTCTGAGCAAAGGCCCGGAGGCCAGGGAGAGGCTGGCCTGGTCAGAGAGCTGCTGGAGCTGGCGAGTGAGGGGAGAGGGGAGGGCGGGGGCGGAGGGTGGGCTTATCCTGAGGGCAGCTGGAGCCCTGGCACTTCTGAGCAGCAGAGGGACAGAGCCCAGTGGCACCTTGGGCTGGAGTATGGAGACAGGTGGCACCAGAGCAAGTGTCATCCTGTGTCACACTCCATAGAGGCATGCCTGCCCTTGGGCTCCCTTCCTGTCTCTCCTTCCCTCTCTCATTCTCTCCCTTTCTCTGTGCCCCCTTTCTCCATCTCTATTTCTTCTTTTTGTTACAGGTCTATGATTTTTAAAAAAATTCTGGCAACATATATACAATCTAAAATTTCCCATTTTATCTACTTTCAGATACACAATTCAGTGGTGTGCTGCCCATTATATTGCCATCCATTAACCAAAACTTCTCCATCATTCCAAACAAACTCCACACCAATTAATCATTAACTCCTCATTCCCCATTCCCACCCGGCCCCCAGCAACCTGTATTCTAGTTTCTGACTATGAGTTTTCTTATTCTAATTACTTCATGTGAGTGAGATCATACAATATTTGTCTTTTTGTGTCTGGCTTATTTCACTCACCATGATTTTTAAGGCTCATCCATCTCTATTTCTATGCCCATCTTTTGTTTGTGTATGTGTCTTTCTCTCTCTCTCACCTTTGTCTCTCTTTCTCTCTGTCTGTGTGTCTGTCTGACTCCATATATATATGGTATATATATATATCTTCACCGGCCTCACTTGGTCTTCAGCCCCCACCCAAGGGATGCTCTCAGGAGAAATGTTTCTACCATCAATCAATTTTTAATGCCCCAAGAGTCCAACCCCAGCCCGGCCCCACTGGCCTCAGTCCCTGGAAAGAAACTGCAGGCTTGTGTTTTTCCATGTGGAGGGAGGGGCCAGGGCCTCCTCAGAGAGACCCCACCGAAGCCCATAACACCCCCCCACCCCAGCCTGAGCTCCCACTAGTCCCTAGATCTCCCAGGAGAGGGTGGGAAGGGCCCAAGAGGCTTGTCTAGTCCCTGCTCAGTCCCCACTCAGTCCCTGCACCCATATGGATGGATGGATGTGTGGATGGATAGATGGATGGGTGGATGGGTGGATGGATGGATGGATGGATGATGTGTGGATGGATGGGTGGGCAGATTGGATGGATGGGTGGGTGGGTGGATGGATGGATGGATAGATGGATAGGTGGATGGGTGGATGATGTGTAGATGGATGGGTAGGCAGATGAATGGATGGATGGATGGGTGGGTGGGTGGGTAGATGGATGGATGAAGTGTGGATGGATGGGTAGGCAGATGAATGGATGGATGGGTGGGTGAGTGGGTGGATGGATGGATGGATAGATGGATGGATGGATGGATGGGTGGATGGATGGGTGGATGGATGGATAGAATGTAATCCTAAGAATGCTGACCTTGGAGGAAAATTATTAGGTCATAATGATTTGGATCTCAGAGTCATTCAGACCAATTCTACCTCCTCTTCCCCAAGGCTTTCTCTAGTTCTGGATCTCAGGAATAGGGGTCTTCTCAGAGGAGAGAAAGGAAGGGAGCAGGAGAGAGGCTCTCCTGCCTGGGATGTGATGACCTGTGGGAAGGTGGATCTGGATGAACAATAGTCCCAGCCTCCCTGGAGGTGGGTTCCACACAGCCCTGGAGCCAGACTGCCTGGGTTCAAATCCCAGCTCCATTACTTCCTGGTAGTGTGACCTTGGGCAAGTTACTTCACCTCTCTGGGCCTCCACTTCCTCTTTTGCCAAATGGGGTGTTAATAGTATATCCAATATCCTGCATGTTACACAGTCAACCCAGCAAACCAGGTGATTGACATCTACAGATGAGGAAACTGAGGCTCAGGTTAGAGTGGCTTGCCCAGGATCCACTGTAGGAAAGATTTGGGTGTGGGGGCTGAGACCTGAGCTGATGTCCTCTGGCTACCAGGGCAATGTTTTCCGACCTGCTGGGCTCAGGAGTGGCCTTGCAAATGAGACCTGCTCTTTCAGGTGAGGAAAGAGGAACAGAATGAGCAACCAGAATGGTCCTGGCATTTCTTGAGCATTTACTAAGTACCATCTCATTTAACCCTCCCAAGCACTCTAGAAGGCAGCTGCTGCTATTTCTGTTTTATGGGCAAGAACCAGGTTCAAATCAGACGTGTGTACCTCCAGATCCCAAGCTCTCACCACCTCCAGTCAGACTTGGGAGGCTCTCTAAATTCCCCACACAAGGAACAGATTCTCCCCCCCAGTCTCCAGGGGGAGGGCAGCCCTGCCGACATCTTGACTTTGGCCCAAGTGAACCTGATATTGAACTTGTGGCCTCCCCAACTGTGAGAAAATATATTTCTGCTGTTTTAAGCCACCAAGTTTGTGGTAATTTGTCCCAGCAGCCACAGGAAACAAATGCAGCTAGTAAATGTCTAAGCCAAGATTTGACCCCTGGCAGTCTTCCAATTTTCAAACTATGGCTGCACTGTACTTAGTTCTTTTGGCCTCTGTTAGTCCTAGCCCTGCAAGAAGGTAGATAAAATTACTCAAAAACAAACTACTTGTAGGTTTGAAATTATTTAAAAATAATAAGTGAAAAAAACAAACAAACTCCCTGCTTGCCACATGGGAGGTCTCAGATTCAGTTCCCGGTGCCTCCTAAAAAAAAACAAAAACAAACAACAAGCAAAACAAATGAAAAAACCAACTCAGGGGAGCCTATGTGGCTCAGTGGTTGAGCACTGGCTTTCCACATGTGAGGTCCCAGGTTCAATCCCCGGCCCCCAGTACCACAAACAAAACAAACAAAAACCAACTCCTGCTTTTCCCCATTTTCTGGTGACTGGGTGGCAGTTGTAAAGGCAGGAGCTGGAGCAGCCACCTCACATTCAGAGATTGAGGCTGCCCGTTGGTAATGACTGATCTACCTCACCAGCCCTGGATTAGCAACCTCTAGATTGTCACACAGGAGATAGAAATAAACTTCTATGTTTTAAAAAAAAGAAAGAAAAGATTTTTTAAAAAAGAAAAAAAATAAAAATTTCTCATTATCTGATTACCTCCAAGAATGCCTATGCAATGAGTTGATTTGAAAGGCTGCCTTCAACTTTTATGGGGAGTGAAGTGAAGCATCTGTCTCAACTATTTTTCTACTATATTTCTTATGTAAGAAGCCCTCACAGCTGTCCTCCTTGGAGTCAAAGCCAGGAAAACATTTGAGAATTCCAGACAAACCTCTACATATCTGGGTTTTTCTTTCTCTTTTTTTTTGTAAACATCAAGTGAATAGGTTGGTGCAACACATTTCTCCTTTCACCTTAGCTGTTAGCTGCCAGGAAAGTCAGCTAAAGTCCATATTCAACTGTCAAGATTGGTTCATCTCAGGTGCCTGGTGACATCTGTGTCTGAGCCCCATTGAATTGGACTTGATCACTTAATATTTTTGGTTGTCCCAGGGAACTTGATAAAAAGACCAAGGTTCAAATTCATCTCTTACTTACCAGTTGAAGAAAACTTTTTAGTCTTCAGTTTCCCTACCTGCAAAATGGGGATGATAGCAATAGGGTAATGAAACCCCAAGATTCATTCTGCCCTTCTGGTAATAGAATCTCTTATTTTTTGAAAGCACCCCTTCCACACTCAGTCCATGTCATTCTGGTGGACTGACCCCTGTACCAGCTAGTTATTGCTGCATAACAAATCACACCAAATCTCAGTGGTGTCAAACAATAAGCATGTATTATTGATCACAAGTCACTGGAGCAGCTGGATGGCTTTGGTCTCACCTGACCTTACTCATGCATCTGTGTTCAGCTGTGGGTTGGGTAGGCAGTTTGGCTGATCTTGGCTGGAATCACAGATATATTTGTGGCTGGCTGTTGGCTGGTCTAGAATGATTTCCGCTGGGGGACTGGGCTCTCTTTCACATGGTTTCGTATACTCCAGCAGGCTAACTGGGACTTTGTTCTCTTGGTGACTGTGCAGGGTTCCCAGAGGGAGAGACCAGAAGCTGCAAGGCCTTTTGAGGCCTAGGCTGGGAGCAGGCACAGCATCACCTCCCCCGCATTCCTTTCCAGAGCAAGTCTCAAGGCCAGCCAGATGCAGAGCATGAAGTAAACTCACATCACAAAGGGTGTGGGTACAGGGAGACCACTAATTAGGGCATCAGTGAAGTGAAATGATCCCAGCCTCTACCCCTAGCTCCAGAAGTGGGCAGGAGAGCCAGGCCTGGTCAAATGAGCATCCTATCTCCTTGGTTACAGGGCAAGTGAAGGGATGCACATCTGACTTAAATAAGGTCAAACTGAGTCAGCCCCAGACTTTTGCTAAGGCTATTGAGAAAGAGACTCTCCTTCCCCTGGGGATGGTGAGCTACCAGGGTGTAAGAGCTGCAGAGGACCATCCTGACACAGCACAAGGAGAGGCTGCTCAAGGGTAGAGCCAACACAGAGGAAAGCAGAGCTGAGAGAGAGAGAGATGAGTTCCGACAACATCACTGGAGTGCCTGGACCCAGCTGAACATGAGGCTTTTTTCTCCCAGTGCCCTGAAGCCAGGAATCTACCCTTGGACTTCCCTGCTTGAGCCCAAATAAATTCCCACCACCACCCGTTTTTGGCTTAAGCTAGTTTGAATCTAGTTTCTATTGCTTGCAACCAAAAGCATCCCAACTATTACATATAGATAAATAACTCTCACACTGAATGTGTTGTTAAAAGTGCAGAGAGAGAGTTCTTCCTTTAGGGACCAAGTGACATCAGTCGGTTGGAGTGTAGGAGCCTCTGGATCTTGTCCCATCACTAGGAATGGGAACACCCAGTTGGCAGGAGCAGAGAAAAGCCAAGCTTTCGAGGTGGGCATTCTGGGAGTCTGGTTCTGGCTCCATTGCTTGCAGGCTCCACAAAACTGGTCAAAGGCATCGTGATTCCTCGCCCCCGGTGGTTCTGAGGCTTCAAGGAGCTCAGGCGCAATGATGTTTAGTGCAGAGCAAGCGCTCTCTAAATGGCACTTCCTAGCCCAGATCTTCCTTCTTCCAGCTCAGTTTCTCTGTGATCAGGACGGTGCCCAGACACTCACCAACTTGGCCAGGAGCCGGGGGGAAGGGGGTGGGAGGCTCCTCAGCACCCCAGTGGAGCCGTCTATACCTAACAGGCAGTTTGAATTAAGTCATTATATGGCTTAAGATTTTGTACTTCTTTTGGCTCATGACCCAAATCAGACCCCCGCTCCCCCTGCCCCATTTTCTGACAAGGAAACTGAGGCCCAGGGAGGTTAAGTGACTTGTGTAAGCTAGTAAGTTAGTAAGTGGTGGAGACGGGATCTGAACCCCAGCCCTCTGTCTCCTGGCTCCTCATACCTGCACTAAATGACCTCTATGGGAAATACAGAAGCCTCTTCTAAAATTTACATATCCGAATTCAGAATGAGGGAATTCGCAAGTGCAGCCCACCAGCATATCTGCGTAAATAGGGCCCTAATTTTTACACGCAGAAAGGAGCGTTCCGGGACTTACAAACTAGCCATCTTGGGCTGCCTGCAGGCCTAGACATGTTTTATTTGGGCCGCACAGTGTTTTACATACTGTAAAAATGCACACTGGAAAAATAGCTTTGTTTTCTTGGCTTCTCTTAAAAAATGTCGGGCTGGAGCTGGGTTTGAAGGGGGGTTCTGTTCACTGCCGGGGAAGGGAAAGGAGGCGGCCTTGGTCCCTGGGCGCGGCTCAGTCTGAGGTGGTTTCCTGGTTTCCTGTGCCCCGGGAGGCCTCCTCTGGATGGAGGGTGGTGGGCAGCCCCAGGAGCCAGCCACTCATGCCCGAGTCCTGCTGGGAGCACAATATCCTCCTGTTCGCCTGCCAGCCTGGGGAGGGGAAAGGCAGCCGAGGCCTCTGGTTGGCTGGTTGGAGGCCAGACTCCACCACCTCCTGGCTCTTGGGTTTCCCTTTCCTCATCTGTAAAATGGGCAGGTGGCCATCCCTGCCCAACTTCCTTTGGGGAACCGCCCTTTCCCCCTTGTAAGCAGTCTTGCTTGTCTGTCCCTCAAAATCTAGGGCCAGGCACATGACCAAAAATTAGACCAATCAGATCTCTTTTGGGATAATTAGAAATTTAAGGAAAATTAATGCTAAGCAGGGAATTTATTGGTGCCCTGTAGACTGGTGCCTTTGGTTCCTGCTCCCCATATCCCTGGCCCTGCTCCCCATGTTTCTGGGGCTGCTGGGTCCCTGTCCTTTTCAAGCCCACTGTTTTTTAAAAATTAGAAAACCTTTGGATGGCTGTTCAGCCATGCTCATGGTCTGCAGCTCAAAATTCTGATGGCTGGACGATTATTTGGCCCAAAGGTTTACATGTCCTGTTTCTAAAGAGGTGTTACAGTGTAAGAGTCTGGGTTCCAGAGTCAGACTCCTGGACTCAAAGCCTGAACCCCCACTTAAAGCTCTGTGACCTTAGGCGTGTTGCTTAACCTCTCTGTGTCTCAGTTTTCTAAGTGTCAAATGGTCATAGAACCAATCTCAGAGGGTATTTGTGAAGACTAAAAGAGTTAATATATGGAGGCACTGGAAGCATTGTGCAAATGTGGACTGTTAGCAGCATCACAGCTTTCCAACCTTCCTTGTCTAACAACAAACACACAGAAGGAGAACGGAAGGCACCTGCCTGCAATTGTGGACCTGGCAGACTGCTGGGGCCACCTTCACCCTTGCCTAGAGGTCGCCTGTCTGAGAATGAATCCAATCTATAGGGAAGCAGAGCCAAGAGATGGAGGGAAATTGATCTCTTTCGGCATAGTTTGAACCTCTACATTCAGCCAGGCCTGAAGCTAGAATACTCCTGGACTTTTCTGTTACATGAACCAATAAATTCTCTTTTTTGCTTAAGCCGGTTTGGGTCGGGTTTCTGTCACTTGCAACAAAAAAAGTATACATAAAAACTTTTAAAAATAATGTACAAACTTCTAAATTTAACTTTTTAAAGTTTAAGACAATTTGACAATCTTTACTATTTCTTTATTACATGAATAGTACTAAATCATTGCAGAAAAAATATAAAGTATGGAAAAACAAAATAACAACAACAATCATCCTTTCACCCAGAGGTGACAACTGGAAACACATCTGGTGTCTTTTCTTCCAGATTTCTAAAATCTAGAAGTGAATATATGTAAATTTAGACACATGGGTTTACTATTACTTTTTGAGAAAATGGGTTCATATCATACATACTGTTTTGTAACCTGCTCCTTTCATTTAACAGTATACCCTGTACTGCTTTTTAAGAAAAGATTTATTTATTTATTTACTGCCCTGCCCCCCCATTGTTTTTGAGCTTGCTGTCTGCTCTCTGTATGTTCTTCAGTGTCTGCTTGTCTTCTCTTTAGGCGGCACTGGGAACTGATCTTGGGACCCTCCAGAGAGGAGAGAGGCACTCAATCTCTTGCACCACCTCAGCTCCCTGATCTGCTGCGTCTCTCATTGTCTCTCTTCTGTGTCTTCTTTTTGCTGTGTCATCTTGCTGTTCCAGCTCTCTGCTTGGGCCAGCTCGCCACGTGGGCCAGCTTGCTTTTCACCAGGAGGCCCCGGGAATCGAACCCTGGACCTCCCGTGTGGTAGACAGGAGCCCAATCACTTGAGCCACATCCGCTTCCTGCCTGTACCACTTTTAATTTCATTTCTACAACTTCTTTTGTAATGGCCATATAGTGTTCTACTGTATATGACTGTCAAAGGGAATATGCCTTTGTAATTTTCATAGATATTGACAAATTTCCCTCTACAAGAGTTGAACCAATTTACATGACCACCAGCAAATGTTTGAGAGTGACTGTTTCCCCACAGCCTCACTAACAGGGTGTACCTTTGAATATTTGCCTTCTGATGAGTGAAAAATGTCACCACGGTGTCGTTTTTTTTTTTTTTTTTTTTT
>JAQZBX010020778.1:0-14368 GCA_029593785.1 Cabassous unicinctus | reverse complement strand
CTCCTTGTGTCTCTTTGTTGCATTATCTTGTTGCATCAGCTCAGCGCGCCAGCCTGTTGCATCAGCTTGCTGTCTTGCTCATCTTCTTTAGTAGACACCAGAAACTGAACTCAGGACCTCCCATGTGGTCGGCACTTAATTTACTCTGAGTGGAGTTGAGTGTCTTTTTAAATGTTAAAGATTCATTTGTATTTCCTTTACATGAGCTATTTATATTCTTTCTCAATTTTTCTATTGGATGGTTGGTAGCCCATCTCCAAAGATGGCCCTAACAATTCCGGCCCTCCCTGTGTGTGCATGCTCCTTCTCTGCAGGGAGAAGCCATGTGGAGAGTCCGTGGGTGAGATGGCACATGGAGAGGCCATATGGTAGACAGACCCAGATGCAAACCAGCTGCACTATCACTGCAGCTGCATGAGAGACCCTTTATTAGTCAGCCAAAGGGGTGCTGATGCAAAATACCAGAAATCGGTTGGCTTTTATAAAGGGTATTTATTTGGGTTAGCAGCTTACAGTTACCAGGCCATAAAGCACAATTACCTCCCTCACCAAAGTTTACTGCCACATGTTGGAGCAAAACGGCTGCTGACGTCTGTAAGGGTTCAGGCTTCCTGGGTTCCTGTCTTCCCGGGGCTTGCCTCTCCGGCTCAGCTGCTCTGGTAGCTCCACAAAGCCAGCTGTAGGCTATTAGGCAAATGGCTTGTTTCTTTTCCCTGGGCCTGCTCTCTTTCCTCACCACCAAGCTCCTCTGTGTGCCTACTTCCTGGGGCTCCAGCTCAAGACTCAGCATCAGAACTCCAACATCAAAACTCCAACTCTGTCCTTTGCCAGGCCCAATCAAAGTCCTAATCATAATGTAATCAAGTAAAAGTTAAACCTCTGAATCCAATACACTCTAATATGCCCAGAGGAAAAGACCAGTTTACAAACAATCCAATACTTCTTTTCTGAATTCATAAACCATACCAAACTGCTATAGACCCCAAGCTAGACTAGTAGAAGAACCATCCGGCTGAGCTCCAGCTAACCCATGGAATTGTGAGATATAATTAAGTGGTTGTCATTTTAATCTTGGGGGTGATTTGTCATTCAGCAATATGTAATCAAAACAGTCTTTTCCGTACTGATTTCTAGGAGCTCTTTATATGTGAGAGAATATTGACTCTCTTTGTTGCAAATATTTTTTTCCCACTTTATTATTTGTCTTTTCACTTATGATAATTTGGGTTAGGCACATGTTCTTAATTTTCATGTGGTCAGTTTCATCAATCTTTTCTTTTATGGATTTGGGATTTTAAATTGTGATCATGAAGGCACTTCCCACTCCAAACAGTATTCTTCCATGTTTTATCCTATGCAACATGCATTAATTTATTCCAGATGACTATTCAGCTGTCCCAACACCATTTATACAATAGCTTCTCTTTTCACCACTGATTTGAGCTGCTAACTGTTCCAGTTATCTATTGCTGCATAAAAATCACCCCAAAAGTTGTGTCTTAAAACAACAACAATCATTTCATGAACAGATCTGCACTTTGGGCAGGGATCAGCAGAGAAGACCTGTCTCGGCGTCACATGACATCAGCTGGGCTGGCTCAACAGAGGGCTTGATCATCCACCTCTGAGATAACTCACTGACAGGGCAGCCAAGTTGAAGCTGGCTGTCGGCTAAGAGCTCAGCCAGGCTTGGGATTTGGGGGCCGTGATTCCTCTTCACAGAGGCCTCCTCATGTCTCCTGGGCTTCCTCACAACGTAGTGGCTGGGTTTCAAGGGCAAGAGTCTAATATATAACAGAGAGCCAGGAGGAAGTCTATTGGCTTTTATGACCTAGCCTCGGAAGTCAATATCATCACTTCTGCTCTACTTTATTGACTGAAGCAATCACAGAGGCCTGCCCAGGTTGTGGCAAGGTCCTGGAAGAACACATGGGACTGGAAATGTCCTGGTGACCATTTTTAGAAAATACAATCTGCCACATTAACTTTATCATATCCTAAATTTCTGAATGTACTTGGGATTATTTCTGGGTTTTCTATTCTGTAGCATTAATCTGTCTATTGCTATATCAGTGTCCCTACATGTGTGTTTTTGTTTTTTGACCAAAACTTGAGCCCACTTTATTTTGAAATAATTTCAAACTTACAGGACAGTTGCAAAAATAATACACAACTCCATACAGAGAACTCCAACATACCCTTACCACCCACCCCCCAGATACCCAGATCTACCAATTTTAGCATTTTGGCACATTTGCCACATAATTCTGTCTCTATTTCTCTCTCTCTCTTTCCCTACCCATATTCTGAATATTTGAGAGCAGGTTGTATGCATCATACTCCATGAATACATAATCCTTCCATGTTCATTTCCTATGAACAACAATATTGACTTATGTAACCACCTTAAGTGCAGTTATCAAGGTCAAGAAATATAACATTGGTATAAAGCTTACATTCTATATTACAATTTTTTTCTTATGTCCCAATAATGCCCTTTTGAGCCTTTTCTCCTCCATTCTTAGATCCCATCCAGGATCCTGCATTGCATTTAATTGTCATTATCTCTTTAGTGTATCTTTCTTTTTTTTTTTTTTAATTATGAAAACATGTATATAACGTAAAACTTCTCATGCCAACCCCTTTCAATCATACCATTTAGTGGGATTAATCACATTCACAATGTTGCAGTACTCTCACCACCATCCATTATTAGAACTTTCCCTTCACTCCAAACAGAAATCCTATACTTATTCTGCATTAACGCCCCATTGTCCCAGATCCCCACCCCTGGTAACCTGTAAACCCCTATATTTTAATTATTGGGATTTTATAACATGCCTTATTATCTGATATAGCCAGTCCCCCTTCATTATTCCTCTTTTCCAGAGATTTCCTGAATATTTTTGCTTATTTAATTTTTCATATTAATTTAAAAATTAGCTTGTCTGATTAAAAAGCTATTGATACTTTCCCTGGGATAACACTGCACATATAAATCAATTTAGGGATAATGGTCATTGTTAAAATAATGAATCTTCTTATCCAAAAACATGGTATACCTTTCTGTTTGTTCAAGTATTTTTGGTGTCCTTCAATAGCAGTTTTAAATGTTCTTCATGTAGGTCTTGCACGGCTCTTGTTAAATTTATTCCCGGATATTTAATCTTAATTTTTAAAATCATAAATGGGACTTTCATTGTATCTTCTAATTGATGATTGTTTGAGCATATGAAAGCTATTAGAGTATGCATGCTAAAATTGTACCTTGCCACCTTACTGAATTAGCTTGGGTTTTCTAGACACAGAATCATATCATATATATAATACTGGTAATTTTACCCTTCACTTGTTCAATTTTTATGTCTTTATTTCCTTTTCCTCATCCAAGTGCATTTACTAGTACTTCCAGTACTCTTTATTTTTTATTTATTTATTTTTAAAGATTTATTTATTTATTTATTTATCCCCCCCTTGCTGCTTGTGCTTGCTGTGTCCATTTGCTGCGTGTCTTCTCTGTGTCTGCTCATCTCCCCCTTGCTGTGAGGTCCTGCTGCATCAGCCCACTGCGCCGCGCCAGCTGGCCTGCCCTCACAAGGAGGCCCCTGGAAGCGAACCCCAGGGCCTCCCACATGGCAAACGGGGGCTCTATCGATTGAGCCACACCCGCTTCCCCTCCAGTACTCTTTAAATATCCAGTTCTTTGTTCAATTACAGTGATCTTAATGCACATTTTTGTCTTGGTCCTTTAGTGGGTATGCCTCTAGGCATGACAGGCATGAAATACTCAGATATATTTTATCATTTTAAAGAGGTAAATATCTATTTCTATTTTACTGATTATCCATGTACTCTCAGGTATTGAATGCATATATTTGTGTGTGAGTTCTCCTTAAGAATGATTATTGAACTTTCTCAAATGCCTTTTAAGCATCTGTGAAAAGAGTCATATGACTTTTTACCTCAGATCTATAAATATGATGAATTACATTAATAGATTTACTACTATTGAACTATCTTTGCATTCCTGGAATAAAACTCTTTTGGTCATGGTGTATTATTCTTTTATTATGCTTCTGGATTCTGTTTACTCTCATTTTATTTAGAATTTTTGCATCGACAGCTACAAATGAAATCTCTTTCTTTGTGCAATCCTTGGTAAGCTTTGATATCAATGTTATACTTGCTTAATAAAAATAATTTTTAAGTTTTCTTTCTTTGCCTACACTATGAAACAACTTAAATACCTTAGAATTATCTATTCTTTAAAAGTTTCGTAGAATTTCCCTGTGAAACTTCCTAAGTCAGGTTTTTTTGTCTGTCTGTTTTTTGGTGGGTGGATTTTGGCAACATTGTCTATTTCTAGTTTGGCCTTGACACTCAAAGTATCTTCCAGAGACCATCAGCATTAGCACCATCTGGGTGCTTTCCAGGAATTCAGGGTCTTGAGTCACATCCCAGAATCAGAATCTGAATTTTAACAAGGTCTTCAAAGGATTTGTATATATGTTAAAGTTTGAGATATGGAAATTGGTCTGATTTTCTTCTGTTCTGAACAAACCTGGTAAATTATATTTTCCTAGAAAATTATCCATTTCATCCAGATTTTCAATTTTAATTATACAGAGTTGAACAAAGTAGACTCTTGCAATTCTTTTACTTTTCTCTTTTTCTGTGATTAATTTCCCCTTATTATTTCTTATTGTATATATTTGCACTTTCTCCATCTTTTATGTATTGTGCTAATTAATGGTTTATCTGGTTTATTGTACTTGGCTCCTTCCCCACTAACAAAACCAACTTTTGTATTTCCTTATTATTCTATTGTTTTTCTGTCATTGATTTCTGCCTTATCTATATTAATTACTTCTGCTTTTCTTCAGTTTATTTTCTTTTTTTAAAGATTTATTTTACTTTTATTTATTTATCTCTCCCTACCCTCTCATTGTTTGCACTTGCTGTGTCTGTTTGTCTTCGTTTCTTTAGGAGGCACCGGGAACCAAACCTGGGACTTCCGATGTGGGAGGGAGGCACATAATCGCTTAAGCCACCTCCGTTCCCTGCTTTTTTGTCGTGTCTCTCGCTATGTTTTCCCTCTTGTATCTCTTGTTGCGTCATCTTGTCATGTCAGCTCATCACGCCTGCCGGTCGCACCAGCTCATGGTCCTGCTTGTCCTCTTTTAGGAGGCACCGGGAACCTCTGCTCCCTGTTTTGTTGTGTCTCTCATTATGTTTTTCTTCTTGTGTCTCTTGTTGCGTCATCTTGTTGTGTCAGCTTGCCACGCCTGCCCATTGCGCCAGCTCGCTGTCTTCTTTAGGAGGCACCGGGAACCGAACCACGGACCTCCAAGGTGGTAGGTGGGAGTACAATTGCTTGAGCCACATCCGCTTCCCTCTTCAGTTTATTTTCTTCAGTGATTCTTTATCATAAACTTTTTGAACCCAATGCTTAATTCATGTTTTCCTTTATTTAAAATTGATATTTAGGACAGCAGATGTAGCTCAAGCAGTTGAGCGCCCGCATCCCACATGGGAGGTCCTGGGTTCAGTTCCCAGTACCTCCTAAAGAACACAAACAAGCAACGACATTGAGCATATTAACAACAAGCAGACAATGAGAAAAAAACGAGCAGGACAGCGAGCAAACAACAAGTAGACAATGAGCAAAAAAATAAAACAAGCAGGGAGCAGATGTGGCTCAAGCAGTTGAGCGCCCACCTCCCACATGGGAGGTCCTGGGTTCAGTTCCTTGTGCCTATCTCTAAAGAAAAAACAAAACAGACAATGAGCAGACAATGAGCAAAAAACAACGAGCAGACAATGAGTGCAAGCAATGAGCAAAAACAATGAGCAAACAGACCAGGGAGCCATCGGTGGGGGGGTGGGGGGTGGGAATTCTAAATAAATAAATAAAATTGATATTTAAGGTTACTAAGGATATTTATGCCTGGATATTGCTTTAGCTGAAACCCCTAGGTTTTGGTATGTAGAATTTCTATTATCCTATCATTCTGTGTTTCAAGAATTTTTCAGTATTGGTTTTATTTCTTCTTAAATGAAGAGTTGAGAGTTTAAAAATTTTCCAAAAAATATTCTATCATTTATTTCTAATTTTATTGCATTGTGCTCTGAAACTATTGTTTGTATTATTCTACTTTTTAAAAATTGTTGAGGCTTTCTTTGTAGCCTAATCTATAGCCAGATTTTGTGAACGTTTGTTATGCTATTTTCGCCTTCTGTAGCCTTATTTTCTGTCTTCTTGGTCGTCCAAGGGCTGAGAGAAATGAATTAAAGTCTCCTTGCTCTATTAACTATTTGTTGCTGTGTTATCTGGTGCAAGGATACCCACACCTTTGTATCTTTAATGACAATTGTACCCTGAGCACCAGAAAAAGCTCTTCTCTGTTAATGCTTTCTTATTTGAATTCCGCCTAACTGAAAACTGCAGTCCCTCCATTCATTTTGTTGGCGTTTGCCTGATATACTTTTATTTATTTATTTATCCCGCCCCCCACCCCCTTGCTGCTTGTGCTTGCTGTCTGCTTTCTGTGTCCATTCGCTGCACATTTCCTCCGTGTCTGCTTGTTTCCCTTTGTTGCGTCATCTTGCTGCTCCAGCTCTCCGCGGGCGTGGGCCAGCTTGCCTTCAGCAGGAGGCCTGGGGAACCGAACCAGAATGTCATTTTTATTCTGTTCTTTATGTCTTTTGATTTTTAAAAGTCTTTCTATGCAATTTACTTTTTTTTTGCTTTGTTTTTGTAAGTAGTTCTGCCAATATGTAGGAAAGTTTGAAGTTTTGTTCTAATTTATACTGATAACATGATATAATCTCCTTAGCCCTTTATTTCTTTAGGCAGAGTCTATTAGTTGCCTTTAATGAAATTAATATTTTTCCCTCTTCCTCCCCTCTCCTCCACATCCCAATTTCAGTCAATAGTGTTTTTCAGTGTTTTTAGTGTTACTTGTGTACTGTTGGTAAGCTATAGTTCACTCATCACTTGATTTATCAGTCAATAGTGTTTTTCAGTGTTTTTAGTGTTACTTGTGTACTGTTGGTAAGCTATAGTTCACTCATCACTTGATTTATCAGCTTTGAATTATATGCTCTAACTCCCAGGTATTGCAAATGAGGCCATCAGAGAACTTACCCTAATTACTCAGCCTTCCCTCTTCCCCTCCCAATGATTTCTGAGTGCATAATTTCTACATTGCCCAGGCATTTCATATTGGCATTCTGTTCTTCTCACCCCAATGCTCACATTTGTTTCGGTCTCGGCGCTACAGTTACATACACTCGATGGCAGTTGTCAGTAGGCAGAATGGCCCCCAAAGATGCACACACCCTAATCACTGAGAACCTGCAGATATGTTACATTACATGGCAAAAGGGACTTGAAGGTGTAATCAAGGTTACAGACCTTAAGGTAGCGAGACTAGTCTGGATTTTCCAGGTGGGCTCAATCTAATCACACAAGGTCTTAAAAGCAGAGCACTTTTTCTGGCTAGAAGCAAAAGAGATGTGGCAGAAGGAAAGCCAGAGAGATTTAAAGCATGAGAAAGACGTGGTGTGCCTTTGCTAGTATGAAGTTGTGGTGTGTGTGTGTGTGTGTGTGTGTGTGTGTGTGTGTGTGTGTGAGACAGGAATGCAGATGGCCTTGAGGAGTTGAGAGGGGTTCCTGATTAATAGTCAGGAAGAAAACAGGGACCTTAGACCTACAGCTACAGGGAACTGAATTTGCCAGTGACCTGAAAGAGCGTGGAGGTGGATTCTTCCCCAGAGCCTCCAGGCTGGCCACCACAGTGATTTCAGCCTTGTGGGTCCTGGAGAGGATGAACCAACTGAGTCCACACAGACTTCTGACCCGCAGAATTATGAGATGATTGATTTGTGTTATTTTAAGCTACTAAGTTTGTGGTAATTTGTTACAGCAGCCATAGACATGAAAACAGCTGTCCTTTTGACAGTGTTTCCTCCTTCATCGGCCTGGAGCTCATACACCCGCAGTTTGGTCTTATGAAACCAACATTTCCTAAATTCTTACATGTTTGTCTTTTGAAACCAGAGGCTCAGCTCGATCCCCCCCCACCCCCCTTAAAGTGACCTGACATTTTTGCCTGGTTGCCCAAAGGATCCTTTCATTATCTTTAATGTATAATAACTTTTACTAGCATGTGGTTTAGTGTTGACTGCTCTGGATCATTTTCCCTGGCATATGGCATAACTTTTCAATTTGTAGATTCCAGCCTTCTTCTATTTAAAGTTTTCTTGAATTATATCTTTAGTATTTGTTCTGTTCATTTTTTTGTTGTTGTTCATTTTTCTTCTTTTAGGAAAAAGAAGAAAATAATTTTAGCCAATTATGCATATATTGGCTGCTCTCCTTTGCTTTTCTCTTTTACACATCATTTTCTCTCTAGTCTTTCTAATGCTTTCTTTACTTATGTTTCATTTTTTTCCTCTTTTCTCAGTTTTTCATATGTCACACACTGTATTTTCTGTTCTCCATGTTCCTTCCAATTTTGTCTTAATTTCTGTGATTTTTTTCTTCTATTTCTTTCCTGTGCTCTATAAGTTCATGTTCACCATCTCTTTTTGCCTGCCATCTTCTTCTTGAGTTCTTTAATTTCTGCTTTATTGTCTTCCTTCATAGAGGTAATTGCTTCATTCAATTTTTTTACTCATGACAAAATGATTTGGATATAATTTCCCTCTGCTGGCAGAGTTTTCTGCTTTTTTCTGCATACTTTCTTATGATATCTTTGTACCAGGCTTTTACACTTATTTTTCAAAACTTATGATTGGAAAAGTTTGATATTCCTGGGTCGGTAATTTGTAGGTGGCTTTCTGGGCTTCATAACTGAGAGAGTCTTTCCTCTACAGCCACAGGGACAGGCTGCTTCCTGAAAATATGTCTTCTCTCTGTCATTCTTTGTTACACCTCCTCTTTTTCTCTAACCAAACCTGGCCTGTTTGATCCAGGAGGGCTTCTTCTGCTAACACTACTTACCCCAGTTCCCACCCTCATTTTCACAAATAACAAACATGGCTTTTTACCTCAGGGCAAACACTCATCCCCAAGAAGCATATTTTTGCTGATGCTTTCTGAGATTTACTGTCGCTGAGCCCACTCTCCACCTCCTGCATGACTTCTGCCCTATCCTAGCTGCTCTTGGAAAACTTCTCACATACTCTGAAATCTATGGATTATATATCTCTCCTGGTTTTGCTAAAAATGGAGTTTGTGGGTTTTTCTCTTTCATTCTCCTTGCTGCTTTGGAATGATTTCTAGGAGAAGGGGAAATGTTGCCTTATGCAGCCATTTTCCTACCCCTGTAATCTCACTGGAGTCTCTTCAACAATTCTGAGGCATAAGCAAAGCAGCCTTCATTGCTGTCCCGTTTTCTACCTGATGAAACAGAAGCTCTGAGTCTCAGGGTGCTGCTGGGTGGACCAGTACCTGGGGTCGGTCTGGGTAATGGATCAACATTGGTCTGTTTCCCCTTGTCCTCCATGTCAGCCTAGCTTGTAGGCCGGACAGCAGGGAGTTGAGGAGATTGAGGTCTGGCTGCATCATTTTTTCCACTCAAAAGTGCCAAGACAGCTGGTTGGGAGCTGTGGAGCTGCCTGCACCCCAGACCTGGGGAGCTCAAAGGAGTAGAGGCTTATGGCAGCCCCTCTCTTCTAGCACCTACCCCCATGGCAGAGAGCCCCGCAAGAGGGGCAAGACCACTCCTCAACATCTCTCCCTGTCTCAGATGCGGGCTGAGAGGAATTAGCCTGGGAAAGCTGGAGAAAAGGCTCTCCAGTCCAGCCCTGTTTGCACCTGGGTTGCTGTCCTCAGCCTCTGGGCTTTTTGCCAACCACATTCCCTACATAATCCTGATTTTCCTGCAGAAAGGATGCTGGAGGATGGCTTTATTGCAGCTGAAATCCTGGCTTATTGGAGACTCTCAAATCTTCCCACCTACAGCTATGCCCCATCTGTACAGGCCATCAACAGGCAGATCTGGATGTCAGAGAAGTCATTTCCACCATTCCTCTGCCTCTCATTCAGACACGCTTTTTCTACCCCAAGTGAGGAAGTTTGCCTTCTATCTCTTCTCTAAAACCCTCAATAAAGAGGCTAGCACAGGAGTAGGTATAGCTCAGTGGTTAAGCACCTGCTTTGCATGTACAAGGTCCTGGGTATCCCCAGTATCTCCTAAAAAAAAAAAAAAAATGGCTAGCACAATGCTAGTAAATAAAGGCCCAGAAAGTGTGTACTGAAAGAATTATTACTTCACCCCTTTTATTAAGTGCCTTCTGTATGCTCAAGATACACAATCTTCTTGAATCCTTCTAACTACAATGGGAGGGAGATCCTGTCATTATCCCCTTGGACAGCTGAGAAAACCAACCCTCAAAAGTACCTATTCTATCTCTAACTGACATAGAGAGCATCTAAACATAAAAGGCTCAAACAAGTTCAAAGATAAGGACTGTGTTAGTCAGTTTTTGCTGTGTAACAAAAACCTTAAAAAAAAAATCTATGACTTGTAACATCAAATCTACATTTTTCTCACTCCCATGTGTCAGCTGGGGAATCTCTGCTTTAGGCTCCAGGTCAGGTTCAGGTTTGCGTGATACTCTTACCATGGCTAATGGCAGAAGCCAAGAAGGTCACATGGAAATACACAATTTCTCATGAGGCCACCACCCCAACCTGGCACACTATCACTCCACTTTCATGGTTGTGCCAAGGCCACGCTTCCCAGGGCTGCTCCTGGCTAACGACTGAGAGACACAGGGAGGCTAAGCAGGCTCGTTCCCGGGGTCACGGGCCAAGGACGCCCCATTAGCCTTGCTGAACTTTCTTAGACCTGCACTGCAGGCCACAACCAACCCTACTTCCTCCCTCCCTGTTCCCATCCTTCCTTTCTCCCTCTTCCAGATCCCTCTGGCTTCCTCCTCACTCTCCTCCCTGGCATTTCCCCCAATACATCTCTTGTACATCTCCTCCATCTTGGCTGTCTCAGAGGACCTGGACTAACACACCTTCCCATAACAGATTTGGATGCCAAAAGGAAGAGAGAGAGGGCATTCCAGGCAGGTGAACAACTTGAGCAAGGGTGTGAGGCTGGGAAGGGTCAGGGGGTGTTCTCAGAATAAGGGGGTAAATTAGCCTGTCCTAAAAGGACATCAAATTCCCATATTCTCGCTTATCACAGGAAGGACTGCATGACCTGGGTAAGTTGCTGAGCCTTTCTTGGCCTTGGTTTCACAATAATAATAGTAAATGAGTAATAGTAAAAAAGACTTACAGTCTTTATGGAGATTAAATGGGTTATTATGGGAAAGTGTTTAGAGTGGCCTAAGTCACCAGCTAAGTTCCAAGCTATCGTTACAAAAACATTTAAAACTGCCCTTCCTTGATAGGTCTGCTTCTCAGCTTTGAAGAAGGCAACTCACATGATTTCCCCTTTCCTGACACAATTTGTTTGTGGCCTTTAGGATGCAGACATGAACCAAACCTGATTCCTGGAAGAGCAAGCCTTCTGAAGAAAGCAGTGGAAAGGATTGCCCTTTCTCAGACAAAATCGCCCGTTTTCTGATGGGGTTAGGTCTTGACATTGTCCATACAACCCTACAGCAGCCAGATAAGAGAGCAGGGGGTTGGGGTGGAATTGGAGAGTCACCCAGATGTCTTGTCTCTATTGGACAGTGGACATCTGGACACACAGAAGGTCCTAGAGGGGAGCGTGTAGATGTTTGCCACTGGGCGGCAGCCCTGATATATCTGGATAGAAGAAGGAATGTTCCTTAGCGCACACCTGATGTGTGGGCTTCACTTCCCAGATGAAGGCTTGGATGTCAGGGTTACAAAACCATACTCAAGTGACCCCCATACCTCCCCCACTATCAGCAACATGCCCATTTCACAGATAAGGTAGTTGAGACCCAAACAGTGAGTGACTTGCTTAGGGTCACTCAACGAACGAATGGTAATGTTAGGATTCAAACTTAGCTTTCGAGCCCTTTGCCATGGCTTGAGGGGTCGCCTCTGGCACAGTCTTCCCCCACCTTCATTCTTGAGGCCCTACTCGCCCTGCCCTCGTAGGGACCTTTCAGTCCTCAGGGTTGGGGGAGTTTGGAATTTCTGCTAATTCTCCTGTGAGATGCCACAGCCAGACAGTTGGGTGCCCTGTTAACCTGATGAATGTAGAAAGCCTGAACTGTAATAAAAGTAAACATAATAAGATAAAACAACATTTTTGAATGCCTACCATGGACCGGTCCTGTGAGAGTTGCTTCAGATGCATCGTTATCTCATTTAGTCTTCATCCAGCCTTAACTGGAAGGTCATCTTGGTTAGGAATGTTTTTGGCTGCAAGTAAGAGAAAATCTGACTCATGGTGATGTAAACAACACAGACATTTGATTATCTCATAAAAAAAGAAGTCTAGAGGTAGACAGTTCTGGTTTGGGATTATGCAATTCTTTTGGATTTCATTTCATCAGAGCCTCTACCATCACGTCCTCATCCAACAGCCCCTAAAGCAGAAAATGAGGCAAATAGGGAGGAAAAGAATTCCCCAGAAGCCCCCAACAGATGTCCAGAAGGCAACCACATGACCATTCAGGAATATAAGGATTTCCCTGATTAGTTCTGACCAACGTTGGTTCATTTTCTGCAAAGGGGGCAGGCCACCTTCCCTAAACATTCGCCCAGTTCCTGAGAAAATCAGGTTCTGCCAGCAAGGACGAAGCCCCAGGCCCAACACATTCTTGTCTTAGCTGTGTGGGAGGATGTCACCCCTGGGCTGCGGTATGAAGAGGGACGTGCTATTTGGGAGAGATTCAGACTCAAGTGATGCTGGTCTGCTGAAAAGCCCGAGGTTGGGGGTAGAAGAGCGAACATTTATTCAGCACTGACTGTGTGCCAGTCCCTGTGCTGCAGCATATCACTCTCTCAACCACTTTATTTATTCACTTGCTTTTTCTTTGAGGTACGGGGCTGGGGATTGAAACCGGGACCTTGTATGTGGGCAGCCGGTGCTCAACTGCTGAGCTACATGGGCTCCCCTGAGTTGGTTCTTTCGTTTGCTTCTTTGTCTTAGTTTTTAGGAGGTACCAGGGACCATACCAAGGACCTCCCATGTGGGAAGCAGGTGCTCAACTGCTTGAGCCACATCCACTCCCCTCTCTCAACCACATTTAACTCAGCCCTCACAGGAAGGGCTGTTCTTCCCATTTTTCAGATTTGGAAACTGAGACCAAGCCTTGAGCACACATACAGGGAAAGGCAGAACTGGAATAGTGTGAAGAGCTGTTAACTTTTTCTGACATTGTGTGCCAGGCGCTGGGCTAAGTGGGCTGCCTAGTTAGGTCATTTTCTCCTCCCTGCAGCCCCAAGAGGTTCTCTTTGCTCCAACAATGAGGCGCTGAGGGTCGGAATAGAGCAGTTACCCAGGTCACACGGTTAAGCATGGGCTGAGCTGGGCTGCAAACCCCACTGCTGGAGGCTGTCCCGTGGAGCTCCCCAAATTTGGAGAAAACCCTCCCAGCCTTTTCTGCAGCCTTTTTGGGATTGTTGGCTCTGCCAGACGATAACTGGATAAATAAACAAGGGGTTCAGGAAACTCCTTTTGCCTCTTGCTGTTCTGAATCTGCCGAGGCCGCTCAAGGGTCATCTGGCTTCCTTGACAGCCAACATTAAACAGGCAAACAAATGAACCTTTAATATAATAGCAGGGAATGTTAAGTACTGTCAAGAAAGAAAAATAAAACAGACTAAGGCAATAGAGAACAACGGGTTGACGGCTTTTGATGAGGTGATCAGGGCGGGCTTCTTGGGGGAGGTGACAGTTGAGCAGAGACAGAGGGATGTGAAGGAGCTGGAGAGCTATGCAAGTCTCTGAGGGAGGAGTGTGCCAGGCCGAGGGAACAGCACAAAGGTCCTGAGATGGGAGTGAGGTTGGCATGTTTGAGGAAGGATGGGGAAACCGGTGTGGCTGGAGCAGAGTAGCTTCAGAGGGGCTGGGTGGGGGAAGCTGAGGTCAGGGAGGTAAGGGGGTGGTGGGGGAGCAGATCATGCTGGTCCTTGTGGGAACTTGTAAGAACTGGGCTTTTGCTCTGTAGGGATGAGGACGAAGCCAGGAGATCAGGAATAGTAACGGCTACTCCAGAGGGTGAGTGGGGAGAGGAACCGACACCTGTTGTGGTTCTAGACGCAGGACTAGAAGCAGATCTCCTGGGTCCCAACTCCACACTCTGCTCATTGTTTTCATAAAATTTACATGTGCCAAGCACGCAACAGTTTGCAATTCCCTTTTATTGACAAGATCTCATCAATTACTCATAATAATCCCCCTGAGGTAAGCACAGGGGG